>PVLD010035499.1:0-11751 GCA_004027595.1 Dinomys branickii | reverse complement strand
GTGGGAGTGCTCTCTTCCGGGCAGCATCCCCGTGTGGGCAGTGATCCTGGGGTCAGTGACAGTGAAGGAGCAAGCTGACCTCTGCGCCTCCTCTCATAGCCACCTCAGATACGCAGTGCGTTTATGAGTTTGGCAGACATACCCTGCCAGACCCCCATGAGAGCAACGGTGAGCTGTCGCCAAGGCCAGCATGCTGGTCACTGTGGCACTGGCTCCGTCCTTGTGTCGGCCTGCCTGGCTTCTACTCGTGCAGTTCTCACTCCTGTTCCTGGAGAGGCGAGACTGGAGTGAGCATCCTGGAAGTGCCTTGGAAACGCTGGGACAGCTGTGTGAAGGCCTCCGTTCTCTTTAGACTGTGGTCTAGGAAAAGCCCCTGCCTTCGTTATTTTTTTCTTGTTACTGAGACAAAGTACCTGATGTGAAAATTAAGGGAGGAAAGGTTCATTCAGCTCACTGTTTGTGGAGGTTTCAGCCCATAATCAGCTGGCCCCAAGGCAGGGTGGCACATGGCAGAGGGCAACAGTTCAAGGTGGCAGAAGACAATATGAGCAGCAAGAGCAAAAGGAGGGGAGAAGAAGCCTCTTTTCCTCCCTTATTTTGTAAGCAGGGTCCCCTCACCCCCAGGGAGGGTGTAGCGCTCACACCGTCTCCGTGTCCTCCTCTAGCACAGGATGAGGATGGGTATGAAGTGCAGATCCTGGCCCCTGCTGAGTTAAACTTCTAACCGTCTCACGTGGACACAATTATGAACCCTTACAGGCCCTCTGTGTGGAGAGGTGCGAATCCGGGGAGGAGAGCTGGCTGTCTACCTTCTGCACTTGGGTTTCACCAATGTCTCTGTGCACAGGGTTGGCTGAGGCTTGTGTGGTACTGATCAAGTGTCGGCATTTCAGAGGACTCTGAGGGTTTGGAACTGAAATGAGAAACCTGCGATGACTTACAGAGTCATCGCAACAGCAATGGTCATCCATGGCGGGGATGCTCAGGAAACACAGCTGATGCCCATGAGGAGTTAGGGCTAAGGGCCTTGCAGTGATTTCTTGGGAGCTGGTTTGCCAGTTTTGTTCTGAGCAAAGAGCCCTGGCTCATGTGAACAGAACATCTAAACTTTGCTTGTTTCACAATCTGTGGTACTGCAAACTTAACTCAAGCATACTTTGCCTTTCAATCTTTGTGATACCGCAAAGTCCAAATCCGTTGCACAATATCTCTGTTTGCAGCTTCACCATGTAGGCCAGGTTATGACCCCTTAAGAGACAGTGAGGATAGACTGTCCTTGATGGCAAGTGTACCAGTAGGGATGCCAGTAAATGAACATCATTAATCATTAATTGCTCTGAGTAAATCATTTTCAGTGAGTGTTACTTTCTCTGTATCTATATGTGAATCTCTGCCCATTCTGTGTTAGGGTAAGCCCCTGTACTTATTCCACCCACGGTACTACACGGGCTGTGTCTGAGCATCTGGGCGGCTCTGGGCTGCAGTCCCCATGGCTCCTGCATGTTTGCCTCCCCTTCTCCCTCTGTGCCTGTGTCTGCTGCTGGCATCCAGCTTTGCCCAGGCAGGCAGGCTGCTGGTCGTGCCTATGGACGGGAGCCACTGGTTCACCATGCGCTCGGTGGTGGAGAAAGTCATCCAGAGAGGACATGAGGTGGTCGCGGTCATGCCGGAGGCCAGCTGGCAACTGGGACAGTCACTGAATTTCACAGTGAAGAGTTATGCAACTTCTTTCACTGTGGAGGAGTTGGACCATTCGTTTCAGTTCTTTGCTGACACTCAGTGGAAAACTCCGGAGCAAACTATGTATTCTCTTGCAACAGGTTCATCCAGACCTTTTTTTGACATCACCTTTTCACGTTGCAGGAATTTGTTTAATGCACAGAATGTAGTGGAATATTTAAGAAAGACTTCTTTTGATGCGGTATTTATGGATCCTTTTGATGTATGTGGCTTAATTGTTGCCAAATATTTTTCACTGCCATCTGTGGTCTTTGCCAGGACCATATTTTGCCATCTTCTTGAGGAAGGCACGCAGTGCCCCTCTGCTGTTTCTTATGTTCCCCGGCTTTTATCAGCGCTCCCAGATGCCATGACTTTCAAAGAGAGAGCGCAGAATCTTTTTACCCACCTCGAGGAGCGTTTATTTTGCAAGTATTTCTTTAAAAATGCCTTAGAAATTGCTGCCGAAATTCTCCAAATGCCTGTTACCATGTATGACCTCTTCAGCCAGCCATCGCTGTGGCTGTTACGCACGGACTTTGTTTTTGACTACCCCAGACCCGTGATGCCCAACATGGTCTTCGTGGGTGGAATCAACTGCCATCGGGGAAAGCCATTGCCTCAGGTACGTTCTGTCTCTCCTGTGGCACATTCAAGGTATCCGAAATTGCACATTAATTACACAGCTTCCGTCCTGGAGCACGATATGTCACTTACATTTGCCACATGTGTCTTTTTTATTAAATGAATTCTGTTGTTACATTTTATTTAATTGCGGCTCACGAACTTCCTTTGTTCATGTGAATGTATATAAATTGGTTTGCCTATATATGATTTACAGATTATATTTTAAGACTTTTTCTCAAAAATGCCAGCAAAAACTATTTTATGCCAGTTGTATGTTTCCATGGGTGGGAAAGTGCTGGAGAACATGTTTGTGCATGCAAAGGTTCATCCAAACAGTTAGTGTGCATATACATGCAAGTTTTGAAAGTACAACACAGATATGTTTTTATCTCATACAAAATTTCATGTCAGTGTGAGTAAACTAAATTAATGTAAAAATACACTAGACATACTTCTCTTTACCTTGAAATTGTCACTTTCCCATATTAATGGACATATTCACAGGCCAAGTGTTGAAATTTCCCATATTCTGTTATAATTTTGTTAAAAATTGCATGTTGTTTTTAAAATTCAGCAGATAGTGAGAAGTACGTTAACTTTTTCTGCTTTTTGTTTTTCTGAACAGAACTTATAGTAAACAGCCTCAGCTGTGTTCTCTGCGCTCACATATTTCAATGATTTGTCTGTCAGTAGGTGAGGTGCTGGCAACAGCGTTGCTGGGGTTAATGATGTGCACATGTCTTTTTCTAAAATATTTTTTAAAACATACTGAAAAAGAATAAGGATGATTCAGAATTTCAAAACAAGATGATAGGAAAGTAACAATGGCTGTTATGGTACATACTGTTTTTTCCTAATTAGTTGCTCAGATGAGCAGGTATAGATGTGTAAGACTGTTCAAACAATATACACACTAACTGTTTCTTTCGATGAACTAATAGAGCAAACCACCTGGTATGTCTGAGCAAATCACCCTTGGGAATTTTGGCGGTGTGTTCCTCTCTTGTTGAGGTTTCATGGACCCTGGCCAAAGTCTCTCTGATGTTTCCGGACTTATTTGCATGAAAACAGCACTTTATAATAAACTCCCAGCAGGGTTACTGGTGGTGGTAGTGGGTGAGGGTCTGTCTCTGTATTGGCACCAGGTGTGAGCGAATTGTCCTGAAGATCAAGACCTGACTTTATGGGGGAGCAGATCGAGGCCTGGATGACTTTACAAATAGTAATTAATTTTGGGGGTCATCTCTTAATAAATAAAATCTAGCTCATCTGTGGAGTCACAGCTATTGGCCTGGTCTCCTGGGCAAAAATAAATCCCAACCAGGTTTATCTCATGTTTTAATCTTTCGTTAAGGCCCCATATGCAGGAAAGGCTCTCCATCTTTGTATGGGTCAATGAATCTCAAGGGGTATCCACCCTGCCAAACAGTCTAATTTAGAATCGCTCTCCCAATGTTCCAGTTACTGTGAACTTTTAAAGCAGTTCTGTAGTCTCACTTGACCACCCTGAACACAGACCTGAGGGAGAGGAGGAGGAGAGGAGGAGGAGGATGAGGGTGACATGGATAGTCAGCTTGATGCTGGTGTTGTCTTTCTCTCAGGGAAGAGATGCTGTCTTGTTGCTTGGCAGGGTTGGATCACTGGGTGGCGTTGGTCTGGTTTTAGTCCATCTGTTCACGTGAGAGTGGTGGATCTACTGATCAACTTCTGAAACTTAAAAGTAGTGGGGCTGGTTACAATGACCTCATTGGCCCTCCCTCCTAAGCTGGATGGGGTCATCCTTTCAGCTCTTGACCAAAACTTGGTTCCCAGGCTGGAAAGAAGGCAAGGGTGTGTGCAGAGGGGTTGGGTGAAGTTCCAGGATGGTCTGTTGTAGTTCCGCAAGGACCCAACGAAGTTCCTTTATCTGACAATGAAGGTCAATGGACCCAGATACTTGGAGTCCTCTTATAACTGAAATCAAAGGCGGAGGCCTTCCAATCACGATCTCGAAGGACATGTGGCCATGTTGGTATGATGTGTACTAAGATCAGAGGAGGGCCATAGCCAATATGGCTGTCCAAGTTGTACCCATCTCCTGGCAGAACTTAACAAATGTGGACTTGAAGGTGCAGTTCTGTCTCTCTGCCTGCCCTGAGCTCTGGGACTGATAAGTGGTGTGAAATTTTCATTTAGAGCCAAGGCCAGCTCCTGGACTACTATGAACACTGGCCCATTATCTGACCCAGTGGTCATGGGGAGTCCATACTGAGGGAGAATCAACTCCAAAAGGGCCTTGGTTACCTCTCTTGAAGTTTCAGTCCTAATTGGGACAGTCTCCACCCTACCTGAGTAGGTGCAAATCAGGATCAGCAGGTACTTTCAATTTCCAGTTGTTGGCTTTTTGGTACCGGGAATTGAACTCAGGAACTTGTGCTTACCAGGTGGGTGCTTGTACCACTGAGCTATATCCCTGGCCCCCAGTTGTTGGCTTGATCTTGGTGAAGTCGACCTCAACATCCTCAAAGGGGGTAGTCCCATACCTCCTGATGCCAGGCTGGTGGTGGGGCCGCTAAGCAGGGTTGTTGCGGGCACAAAGTTCACATCTCTCAGGCACATAGGAGCACAATGTCCAAAGTCTGGGGGTATAAAAATACCGGCAAAGAAAACTCGCCCATAGCAGTTTTTTTTTTTTTTTTCCAAATGAATGCAGGTATGTTGATCCTGTGTCACAAAATGTCCCAAAGACTCAGAAAGGAGCACAATCTCTCCTGGCAGCACTTGTCACCCGTTTTTAGCGGTGGCTCCCTCTGCCTTAGCCCCGATTAACTCAGTCTCTGAATGGGAAAGTTCTTTAAGATAGAGTTCTACAAGAACTTTTTCATTGACGGGTTTCTCCAGATTGGCCTCCTGTTTTGCTGCCAAGTCCAGGGCACAATTGCCTTGGGCCTCTACAGAGTACCCCCTCTGGTGGCCGGGTCAGTGTATGCCAGCCACCCTCTTTGGTGGTCAAACTGTTGGTAGCAACTGTAATATATATTTTTTTATTTTAAAAAGAATAGTTAAAGAAAGAACAAAAACAAAATAAAAACAAAACAAAGCAAGGACATGAAGATGATACTGGGTTTCAAACCAAACGATAGAAATTAACAGTGGTTGTTATATTACATATTGTTATCTTCAACTATGTTGCTAAGATTACCAGATATAAGAATGAAAGATTGTTCAAGCCATTAAAGGGAATAAAAAATATTAAATAAAGCATGAGAGATAATACAGAATTTCACTAGACAAGATGGTAGGAATTCACCAGTGGTTCTTCCATTGCATATTATTGTCTACGTATGTTTTACTTTTAAGCCCAAATTATTTTACACAGTTACTTAACTGCTTAAATGTCTGTAGTAAAACTTTGTTACAGAAAGCTGGATTTTTAAAACAGGCTAGACAAGGGTCACATCACACCAGAGCCCTTAAAGGACAGAAGGAATTTGCTGCTTTAACAAACGTAAGCAGTGCCAGGTGTTGATGCTGTCCTGTGAGGATTTTACACATGGGAACGTGTGGCTAAACCATCCTTTATTCTCCTTATGTGATGGTACTAGTTAACCTGCTAGGGCGCTTCTTGTTAGTAAGGCTAGGCAATCTCTCCATCTCAGCTGTGTTCTTGTTCAGGAAATAAAGATGTCTTCTGCTTGGGTGGGTTTGAGAGTTTCAGTCATATAGGTCAGTAGTGTAAAAAGGGACATAAACCATTACGGATCAAATCTGTCCTTTCTCTTCAGCCACAAGCACTTCGCACAAAGGAAAGAAGAGCGCAGGACCCGAGGACATTGAATCCCCTGAGGTGGAGTCTGGCCCCACCTGTAATGAAGGCTGCCACTGGGCCTGGCTAGTCACTGGACAGGGTGGTGGAGCAGTAAGCAGTGGGGGCAAGGCAAGGGGATCACTACCCTCGGGGGCAGAGGGTGGGATTCCTGGTCCTGGCTTTTCAGAGTGGGCTTTCCCTTTAAAAGGGGGATGTGCTCAGGGGACTCACATGTACACATCCAGAACCAAGGGAAAGGGGCTTGGACTACACATAACCAAGAATTAATGTAAGGAAACTGGTCTGGGTGGCCAGGCTTGCCTTAACCACATTTCAGATTTGCAGTGGCCTGAGGGTCTAGAGTCCCTTTGCCCGCTATCTGGTACCAAGATATGGCCATTCTAGTTAGCACAATGTTTTTAGCCTCCCTGACTTATCTTTACCCCATAATCACTCTTGAACCTGTCAAAGATCTAAATTATACACTCTAATACAGTGCGCTTAGAGGGTGTGGTCCCCACATTGACAATCTGAATTGCATGGTAAATCAGTTATCTGCTACCCCAGTCCCTGCCAAGCCCACTCTACCAGAAATGCAACAGCAGTCCCAGACTCAGCACATTGGAGACAGCTGGGATGCCAGCGACTGCTTTTGCCAATTGATCTTTATGGGGGTCTCAGGTCATGTTGACAGTGAAGAAGGGACCAGGCAGCTTGGACAGGAGTCTGGTGCTCACGATCAAGAAGGCAGGAAGGATGGAGGTGGCAGACACCTAACTCACAAGCACAGGGCAGGGGTGTGTGGCAACCACACAAATGACCACACACAAGACAAAACTGATAGACAAAACATGAAAAACAAGTATTTCTAGTCCCTGGAAAACAAACCTGACCAATTTTTTTTAAAAAAATAAGAAACAAATGAGACATTGGGATCCCTAACAGGGCTCCTACAGCCTCCCAAACCCTGACCCACATAGGTCAGGTCAATGACAAATGACACTGTGTCCAGAGGTCGGGTCCACAAATTTCAAAATTCCAGAATCCAGGCAAAGTGCAGTCAGCAGGCCTTGACTGTCTCACTCTGTGGCACTAAGTCCCGCTCCCTAGCCTGTGGTCCTGGAGACTGGCTGAAGTCAGCCAAGGCACCGCTGGCCTCCCAGGTCACAGATGTGGGGTCTGGGCTGCTGTATCCCTGGAGGGGCTGTCTATAGGGATGTCGCCGGAAATCTCCCAATGTTGCTGCAAAGGTGCTTATTTAATTGAGTCACCCGCCAAGGCCTGATGCAGAGACAAGTAAGTTTATTGGGGTCCAGCAGTGGGTACCCAGTATTTGACTTAGCACCAGCCCCGAAGGCCAGGAGGTGAGGATAGCTGTACAGTTGCAGTTGGGGGTTTAGTTCCATGTCTCTGGGGGGGGGTGGTGATGGTGCTGATATGATTTAGTGCGGCTACAGAAAGACAAAGCATGGGCTCAGCTTGTGACAAAGGAACAGAAAGGTGTTTGACATTTTACATAGGGTCAGGTAGTCTTAAGACAGAGCATGAGGTGGTATCAGGTTAGGTAATGATGATATCATTTACAAGAAACAAACCTAAAGAAACAGAAACTTAAGTTTTAAAATGGCACTAGAACTAAACCAACACAAAATGGTGTTGGTTTAGTTTTCTTTCCCGTATCAGTCTAACCTAGCGCCAACAGTGGAAAAGGGTTCCTTTTTGCCAACAGCCTTGCCAGCATTTGTCATTGGTTGGTTTTTTGATGACAGCCATTCTTTCTGGGGTGAGAAGGAATCTCAGTGTTGTTTTAATTTGCATTTTTCTGAAGACCAATGATGTTGAGCATTTTTTCATATATTTATTTGCCATTTGGATTTCTTCATTTGAGAAGTGTATGTTCATCTCAGATACCCAGTTTTGAATTGGGTCTTTGAATTTTGGGGGTTCTGATTTTTTAAATTCTTTGTATGTTTTATAGAGAAGTCTCTTTTCTGAGGGGCAGTTGCTTAAAATGTATCCCAGTGTGTGCGTTTTCTTTTCACTCTGTTGGTGATTTGTTTAGATGTGCAAAAACTTTTCAATGAGATCCCAGTTGTTGATCGTTTGATGTTTTTCCTCTTCAGTTTCCTTTTGGTTCCTCAATTCTCTGCCTACACCTATGTTGTCAGGATATCTACCTACTTTTTCTTCCAGCCGATTTAGTGTTTCTGTTTTAATATTTAGAACTTTGATCCTTTTTGACTTTAGTTTAGTACATGGTGGTAGGCCTGGGTCTAGTTGTAGGTAGAAACCAGTCTTTCCAGTACCGTTTTAAAAAAATGGCTGTTTTTTTGCTAGTGAACATGTTTGGCCCCTGTGTGCAAGATAAGGTTTTTGTAGTAGTGTCTGCATCTTCTGTTCTGTTCCACTGATACTCAGGCCTGGTTTCTTTTTGGCAAGCACGGACCTGATTTGATCACAGTAGGTTTGTAGTAGAGTTTCAAGTCAGGGCTTGTGATGCTTCCTGCTTTGCCTTTGTTGCCCAGGACTGCTTTTGCTCTTCTGGGTCTCTTGCAGTTCCAGATGAACTTGAGGAATGTTTTCTCTCTTTTTTTTTTTTTTTTTTTGGCGGTACTGGGGATTGAACTCAGGACCCTGCGCTTGCTAGGCAGGCGCTTATTCCACTGAGCTATATCCCCAGCTCCGAGGAATGTTTTCTCTTGACCTGTGAGGTATGCCTATTACATTTTGATTCGACTTGTATTAAATCCATATAACAGTTCTGGGAGTATGGCCATGTTGGTTGTCTCTGTTCGCCAGCAAGGAATACCTTCCCATTTTCTGAAATCCTATTCAATCTGTTTTTCAGAATACTGTCATTTTCACTGTATAGATCTTTTACTTCCATTGTCAAATTGATTCCTAAGTATGTCCCTTCTGGGATGCGACTGTGAAGGGTGTGTTTTGCTAACTTTTCTCTCAGTGAGTTTGTTGTTTGTGTACAGGGATGCTATTGATTTCTGAGGCTTGACTTTCTATTCCGCCATTCTACTGAATTTGGTTATTAATTGTAGAAGTCTTGTGGTGGAGTGTTTGGGGTCTTCTACTTAGAGCATCAGGCCATCTGCCAGGAATGATAGCTTAACTTGCTCCTTTTCTCCCCTTGTTCCTTTTATTTCTCTCTCATGTTATGGTTGACACATTGTGTCCACTTGAGAAGTTGGAAGGTTAAGTAAGAGACTCAGCAGGAGGCCGGGGTCGTCACTTTGTAAACACCTTGATCCTGTGCAAGAGGAAAGCACAGAGATGGTGTGGGTGTGGGCAGCCTGCATACAATATAAAGTTGGAAAAGAGGCTTGTGTGTGTCTCCCCTCCACCCTTGCTCTTGCTGCTTTTACTATGCCTGCCTCTGTGAGCTGTTGCCCCTGTGCCGTGCCAGGCTGCATTGGAGCCAGCTGATTAAGGGTTGAAACATCCATGAACTGTGAGGTAAATGAACCTTTCCTTCCTTAATTTTGGGTGTCGGGTATTGTATCCCAGCAGTGAGGAAAAACTAATGGAGATGGAATTTGTTACCACAGAAGTGGGGTTGTTACTGTGACTGTTCCTGACCGTGTGGTTTGAGAGCCTTTGGAAATGGCTTGTGGGAAGAGTTTGGAAACCATTGGAGATTTCCCCCAAACAGCAGTGCTCAAACATCTTGGGCTTTTTTGTATAGGAGATTTTGTACAGGAGATTCTAGTCAGGGGTCAGAAGACCCGAAGACTGATAGAAATCCTCCTGGTACAGAAAAGGTTGAGGAGGTTTCTGCGGGAAAGGGACAGCATTGGGTGCTCGTCTCTAGATGCTGTGCATCATGATGATAGACTGTCCTTGATGGCAAATGTACCACTAGGAATGTCAGCAAATGTTCCTCATTAATCATTATTGCTCTGAGCAAATCATTTTCAGTGAGTGTTACTTCTCACATGTGAATCTCTGCACATTCTGTGGCAGGGTTTGTGCCTGTATTTATTCCACCCCTGGTATCACAGCGGCTGTGTCTGAGCAGCTGGGTTGCTCTGGGCTGCAGTCCCCACGGCTCATCACGTGCCCATTCACCTGGCCCCCTCCCTCTGTGCCCGTGTCTGCTGCTGGCATCCAGCTTTGCCCAGGCAGCCAGGCTGCTGGTGGTGCCCACGGACAAGAGGCCCTGGTTCACCATGCGCTCGGTGTTGGAGAAAGTCGTCCATGGACGTGAAGAGAGTATTAGGAGAAGTGATGAGATGTAAGGAGACCATTGAAATTAATTTGTTGGAAGTAATAAAGAAATCATTTCCAGGGCCTTCCCATTTTTGGTGGGTTTCAGTACAACTGGCTACTTAGTCTAGCTGGAAGGAATTCAGGCCCAGTGTGTACAGTTTAGGTTCACTCAGGCCACAGAGATATGCAGGTGTTACTGGGTTATACAGTAATGAGAGATGTGTGCTTCTACCATGGCTTTCCTTTCATTGCTTCACTCCAAATTCCAGACTTACATTCAGCTCTTAATCACAGCCCAGAATTACTTTGGTGTGTCTTGTTTTCAAACTTTTTACCCTTATACAAAAGTAGACTAAAGTGTGTGAATATCTGTACATCTGTTTTTCAGTTCAAATAAATTGTACTATTTTCCTGCTTACATTTATTTGTCCCTTTACTCTATTTCTTCCAAAATTTTTGCTGTCATATCAGAAGTACTGATATGTACTTTTGTCCAATATATGTCCTTTTTTTCTCTTATTGAAGATATTTAGTTACTTAAAATTAAAGTAAAACTTCATGACCATATATTAAATTTAAACCCTAAAGTATAATTTATGTTATAATTTATAAATTTTATATCCTATGGCAATCTAACTCTTAGATAGTTAATTTTTAGTTATAATGAAAGTTTTCTTATCCCAGTAATGTCTTTTACCTGTACACAAATGGATTAGAATTGAGCATGAGAAATAAATACTGTGTGGACCCACAATGTTAGTTTTCTTTAAATAAGTGGGCCACATTACCTTGAAATGTTAAGGAAAGGAAGCCTCCTCTGTAGACAGTATGTGGACAGGCAAGCATTGAGCTCCAGGTATGTGCATGGATCCTTTCCTCACACCATATCCAAAAATTTACTTAAAATGAATGAAATACACAACTAACACTAAAATGTCTTGGGTTGAATCTTCATGACATTGGATTCGCCAGTGAGTTAATGGATACAACATCAAAATCCAAACCAAGCAATACATGTAGATTGGAGTTCATCAAACTGAAAATCCTGGGAAGTGCTCCACAGCACTGCTCAGCTCTCTTGCACGGAGGAACTGATTTCTCTCCCCGTGATCAACGCCTGGCAGCTATCAGTCAAACTTCTGCTGCTGTGGTTTGGATTTGGTAGCTGATTCTGTGCTGGTTGCAGAGAGCTCATACTGAGGCAGTTTTGAATAGTCAGTGGATTGGCTTCTTTTGTACCCTTATCTTTTTTAGGTTTCGTGTGGCTTTTGGTATCAGCCTGACTCTTTGCCCAGTGTACAAAGGTTCCGCTGATGTTTTATTGTTTACTGACAAACATATCCTCACTAAGAGTTTTTGGGAAAATCATCAAACATTTCTTCATAACCCATTTGAAA
>PVLD010035498.1:0-11747 GCA_004027595.1 Dinomys branickii | reverse complement strand
AACCCAGGAGTACAGTTATTATCACAGGGAAGATGACTGATTGAGTGGTAGGGCAACGGAGATGAGGGAGGAGAAAAAACGAACTGATCAAAAGGGCCATCATC
Source organism: Dinomys branickii (assembly GCA_004027595.1). Classification (NCBI taxonomy): domain Eukaryota; kingdom Metazoa; phylum Chordata; class Mammalia; order Rodentia; family Dinomyidae; genus Dinomys; species Dinomys branickii. The sequence goes on along the minus strand of PVLD010035498.1, from coordinate 11,643 downwards.
TGTGTAACCTGAGTAACAAAGATGAAGGTAACATTATGTAGGACAGCATCCAGAGCTAATTCCCTTCTATGTTCTCTATAATTCTGTATTTCCTCGGTCGTTTTTGTATTAGCAGAAATTAAGATATCTTTATATTATACAGCATCCAGTGCAAATTCCCTACTATCTTATCTATAATGTGGTATTTCCTTTAATGTTTTTGTGTTAACTAATGTGAAGATAACTATGTAATACAACATCCAGTTCTAATTCCCTACTATATTCTGTATAACTTTGTATTTTCTGTATTGTTTATGGCTTTTCTGGTTCATATGTCTCCATTCTTTTGTCTTTAAAATAAAATTTAAAAAAAAAGTTTGGTTCAATTCTAATATTTCATTGTTGATTTTTTTGTCTAGTTGATCTATCTCTTTGTGACAATGGGGTATTAAAGTCCCCCATTACAATTGTGTTACTGCTAATTTGATTTTTTGTGTCTATTAATATTTGTCTTATATATTTGGGTGCTCTGTTATTTGGTGCATATATATTTATGGTTGTTATCTCTTTCTCTTGAAGTTTTCCCCTAATAAGTATGTAGTGACCTTATTTATCGCTTTTGATAATTCTTGGTTTGAAGTTCACATTGTCTGCAAACAGAACAGCTACCCTTGCTTTTTTCTGGGTTCCTGTTGCATGAAGTATTGTTTTCCATCCTGTGACTTTCAGTCAATGAGTTTCTTTTTCAGTTAAATATGTTTCTTGTATACAGCATATTGTTGGATCTTATTTCTTGATCCATTATGCCAATATGTTTCTATTGACTGGTGAATTGAGGTCATTTGCATTAATGGTTATAACTGATATGTATTGGTTTATCTTTTTCATGTTATTTTCATGCTTTTTGTTCTCTGCTTTTTCTCTATGTTCAGTGCTTGCCCTGCATGGTGGTTTCTTTTTGTGGTTGTTCTTGGAACTGTGGTCATTTCTATCTGTGTAGAATATCTTTCAGTCCTCTTTGTAGGGTTTGTTTTGTGGTCATGAATTTCTTTAGTTGTTCTTTGTCATGGAAGTATCTCACATCTCCATTAATTTTGAAATATCCATTTGCAGGATACATCAATCTGGGTTGGAAGTTGTTCACTTTCAGGGCTTGAAATATATCACTGTAAGCTCTTCTTGAGAGTTTGTGTTGAAAAGTCTGCCATCATTCGGATGGGCTTTCCATTATAAGTGATTTGTTTCTTTTCTTTAACAGCTTTTAATATTCTGTTTTTTGCTGAATTTCTGGGATCTTGATTATTATATGTCCGGGTGTAGATTTATTTTGGTTATAGCTAATTGGAGTTCTATGTGCCTCACTTACTGTGTGTCAGATCCTCTTCCCGTGCCTGGGAAATTATTTGCTGCTATTTCTCCAAGTAGTTTTTTTAAAATGTCATTTGTGTTGACTCCTGCTTTTTCATTGACACCAATTATTGTTATATTATTTTTCTTTGTGTCATCTTGCAGCTGTTACAGTTGTTATTTCCTGATCTTTTGTTTTTTTTCAAGAGAAATTTCTTTTCACGATTTCTGGCCATGATCCTGTCTTCAAGGTCTGAAAGTTTGTCTTCAATTTCACTGAAGCAGTTTTGCCAGACTTCAGTGGAATATTTAATTTCTTGGATATGTGTTTGAATCTGTTTCATGCATTCTATGTCTTTCCTATATTGATCATTTACAGTCTCCATCCTCTTGCTATCATCATCTATTTTTTAAATGTATCTATGCTCTAGATTTGCCGAGTGATTTCTTTGTAAATATTGGCATTCTTTTTTTTTACCTGAGATTATTTTTTAATCTGATTTTCCTTATAGCCTCATAGATTTCTTTTCTACAGGTGATATCATTTCAGAAATGTCAGGCATATGTCTTCCATTTTCCTCTATCTCATCTCCTGGACTTGTTCTGGGTGGGCTGGAGGTCTGAGAAACATTTTGCTTCTGTGACTTTTTCTTTTGTATTTCAAAAGTTTTTATTTTGTTTTCTATGTTGATCCCCATAAGTTTTCTTAGTAGGTAGATTTATTACCAGTATGAAGGCCTCTCTAGGCAAGATCTAATCTTCAGGATGTCTTCTGTGTGTAGAAGGTTCTTGGTTTGTGTCTGTCCCAAGATGTTACCTTTCCAATTAAGAGAGAGATTTTGGTATCTGTTTGGCTCAGTCCCCAGTCCTTTGGTGCTTGGGTGGGGTGAGGTCTTTAACCCCAGAACTTCCCAGTGTTGTCACAGAAGTGAGAACAACTGGTTAAAACACATATGACATCCTAGCTAAAGTAGCATAATTGGCACTGACAATAGCATCAAGCACGGTTCAGAAATTGACAAACTGTGGTACTATTAATTTTGTACCTTTAACCAAAGAGGCAAAATCTACAATTATATAAAAGAATTGATTGTAAATTGGGAGCATGTATGCAAAATGTTTCCCCTTGGTAGAGTAGTTTTACCCATTGGTGGGGAAATTTAGGAAGGATACTGGACAGAAGAGAGATAACTGAAAAGAGATAAAGTAGAAACCTGGATGGAGGGTGAAGAATAATCACAAAAGCTTTGGGAACCTAAAAACGAGGGCAGAAGAAAAAGAATGAAGGAGTAAACAAGGGATTATTGAAGTTATCCAGAAAAATTAGAGATGCTATTCACTCATATGAAAATATGATTAAGTCTAGAGAGGTAAATTGAGAAAAGGGGGAAAGAAGATAAATAGAGTAGAACAAAGATATAATTAACAAAAAAGGATAAAGATTGGGAAACAAACTGCAAACCAGAAAAAAAGAAGAAAACTAAAATAAAAGCTGGGTGTAGTGGCACATGCCTGTAATCCCAGCACTCAGGAGGCTGAGTAGGGAGGATTGTTGTGAGCTCAAGACCAGCTTAAGCTGCACAGTGAGACCCTGTGTCAAAAAGACAAAAAAATAAACAAATAAAAATAAAATAAACAAATAAAAATAAAATAAACAAACAAAATTCTATGTGTACCCACTAAGAGTCCAAAACTACTGGGTAACACTACCAAGCCTGCAGTAGTTTGTGATAGATTTGAGGCTGATCTTGGCCTCCAGATGTGGCAGCCAGGTACTGTACCAATAAACCCAATTAATTAAAAAAACTATCTTTTGGCCAGGGTGGGCTGGCTAGCCTTTTATTAAGTCCTTTATCTATGTTTTCCTCAATTTATTAGTCTCATATCAAATTGATTTTAATTTCAGGGTGTATGTCTATCTTAGTTACTTTTCTCTCATTGATGAGACAAAATACCTGACACCCAAAATGAAGGAAGGAAAGGTTTCTATAGCTCACAGTTCATGGAGTTTTCAGTCCATACTTGGCTCTCTTCAAGACAGGGTGGCACATGGAACGTGGCGGTGGCAGAACACAGCAAAAACAGCAAGAGCAAAAGCGGGGAGCTGTGGCATGCAGCCTCTCTCCCTCCCTCACATCGCATGCAAACTCACATCCATAATTCTGACATTGGACCATGGATCAGTCATAAACTCTAGAAGCCTGTCCCATGACTGCATGAGGCTTTGGGGGGACATCCAGACACAAACTATAGGGACTGGGGATATGGCTCAGTGGAATAAGCACCTGCCTAGCAAGCGCAAGGTTCTGAGTTTGATCCCCAGTACCGCCAAAAAAAAAAAAAAAAAAATTGGAAGCTCTGAAACTTGAGTCACATTCCAAACCAGACACAAACTATAACGATGTCCCTCCCCTGTCTCCCAATCACTGCATTTTAGTTGAATTTCTCTGAGTAGCTCTTAATGAGGCGCCTCCTCTATTAAGCCATGTTGTCTCCCATCTCAGCTGTGGTTTCTGACTGAAAAAATGAGTAAGTTTTATTCCAGGCAATTATATACTCTACTACAGCACATTTTTAAGATTTCCTGTTGGGAGCTAGAGTTTATAAACTGTATCTCTTATGGAACCAATCATATTTGTTGGATATTTAAAGTGCTCATTTCCCACAAGTGCAAACAGTTCTTCAACAAGATCCTCATAGATAAATGTGTATTTGTGCATATGCAAGTTTCTCTCCTTTGGGGCAAGTTGGATAGATTCCAAGTGAAACTTCTAGGTCAAAGAACACGAAGAGTATACACGCTTCTCACATAAGTGATAAGTGAGCCTCAGTATTATTCCACCCAGCGGCAGTATATTTTTTGTCAGTTGTACACATGTGTTACTACTGCAATACTACATATTATCTATTATATAAGGGTGTCTCTCTGTATTTAAGGGTTCTGCATTCACAGAGTCAACCAACCACAGATGAAAATGATTTGGAGAAAAGAACCCATTTGTACCTAATATATATCAACATTTTTCCCTTGTTCCCTAAACAGTCCTGTATGACAACTATTTGTATAGCCTTACCATTGTGTTAGAGATGAAAGTAATCTAGAGAAGATTTAAAGTATCTGGAAAGACATGCAAAACACTATGTTCTCGTGAATTTGATACTGGCAGGTGGTCAAGGAATGAGCCCCCGTGAACCCTAAGGAATGAAGGAAAAACTCAAGTGTAAGCAGTTATTAAATGGTACTTCTAATGCTTTTCTGTACCCCAGGAGTTCATCTTGAGCACCCAAGGTTGACAGGGCTTTTTCATAGATATGGCTAAATTATCCCCCAGAAAGTGGTGATCATCGGAAAGATAATTCTTTTACCTAAGTTTATTGGTATATTTCAGGTATACATATTGATCACATTTATCATAGTGGATTTATACCAGTACATGGTATATACTGATGCTTTTTTCCCCATTCCCTACTCTCCCTTCAGTGCCTCTTCCCTTCCCTATTTACAAAAGCTTAGTTCCAGTTTTTCTTTCTTTTCTCATTTTTTTCTTTTCCTTTCCTTCCTCCCCCCTCCCTCATTCCCCTTCCAGTCTGAACATTTCCTTCCTATTTTACAATATCTACTTTACATTTTGGTCCTTATTTACACTTTCAGTTTCTCATGTCAGAGAAACAATGGTGTGAGATTTATTTCACTCAAGAGTATGTTCTCAAGGTGCATTCATTTCCCTAGAAATGTCTTAAGATTATCCTTCTTTACAGCCTAGTAGTACTCCATTATATAAAAAAAGACCCTCCATCTTTATCCATTCATCAGTTGAGAAGAATTTGGGATGTTTCCAAGATTTAGCTATTACAAATTGTGCCACTATAAACATGGGCATGCATATGTCGCTGTGGTATGATGCTTTTAATTCAGGGCAAGATCATTTTTAGAGTAGAGAATACAGGTACACCCTGGCCACCTGCCACTGACTTCTTGTTCATCTGTTCTGCCCTTAGTCCCTGTGAAAGGTGAGCAGGAGCTCACAGGTTGAGAGGTGCACTCTGTAGACATCTAACACACAGAACATCATTTCACAGCCTTATGTCACAGCACAGTGCTAGAGCGTGTACATGCATGAAATCCTGGGTTTGATCCATAGGACCTCAGAAATAAGTAGACTCAGCCAAAAGAGTGTTGTATTCAAGAAGGCTTGGGAAGTGTCATAATCTACTTTTGTGTTTTAAATGTGTGTGAAGCACATGACCTTATAGAGACTCTAAGAAATCCTATACTTAAAATCCATGTGTTCAGCCCAGTACTCCCCAACTTTATTTAGTTAATTCATTCTGTTTTTCTTTAAAAAAATCTTCTACCAATATTTTGTATATTTAACTTTCAAAAAAATTCATCCTTTGGGAAATACTGATCTAAATAAATGTAAATGAGAAGGATATGGACTTAGCCCGCCTGCGCCCCAGCCCAAACCCCCGTCCTCAGTAAGTACATGACATGGAGCAACTTATTGGCCCATATCTAATAATAATTTCCGCATATGTGGTTTGAAGGGAATTAAATGAGGCCATAATTGCATAAATCAAATAGAAAAGTGCATAGCACAGACTAAGCCAACAATAAACATTAAACATTATTATTCTCTTACTTTAGGGATAAGCACAGAAACATTTAAAGAAAAAGACACATTCCTCATTGGGGCGGAGCCTGGCGGCCCGCAGGACTGACCCCGTGGACTCCACCGGGCCCACAAGGGCCTTGAGGGCTTGTCAATGGGGTGCTGACCATAGTGTGCCTGGGTCCCTGCCTATGTACCGTCTGTGAGGATGGGTGCTTTTCCACCTAGTACCATAGTAATTTGTGTGCACCCATGTTTGTTACAGCATAATTTGAAGCAGCCATGTGTCTTTCCAATGTCAGAGCCTGAGGGAGTAAATAAACCAAAAAGTACAGTTATTATCAGAGTGAAGAGGACTGCTTGGGTGGGGAAACAACGGAGATGAGGGTGGAGAAAACTGATTGATCAATCGTACACGCCTTTATTTGTATAATTGAGCAACCAACTTCAAAATAACATTATGTAATACAGCAACCATTGTTAACTCCCTACCATCTTCTCTGTAATTATGTATTTCCTTTATTGCTTTTGAGTTATGCTGGTCTATGTCTGTTTAGTTGTTGATATGTTTCCATTCTTTTGTCTTTAGAATAAAAAAAATAAAAAATAAAAAGGCAGTTATAAGATGTGGTGCATTTTTTTAAAATCCATGGTTAGGGAAACCCTTAATTATATTAAGGGCAATAAAGGAATATTTAAAAATCTTGTTGCTTTTGCAGAAATGGAGAGACTTTTAGATGTAACTGTGTATAAAGAAAACAGAAAACCACAATTTGCATGTAAATATGAAGCTCTTCTAAGAAAATGATTTGAAGTTTTGCTTGCAAGCTTTTGGCTTCCACTTCCATATGAATGAATTGAATTCTGATTCTTTTCAAGTGACCAAGTGCTTCTCTGGATGATGGTACTAATGCAGCAATCTGTACGGGGTGCGGTTTCATCTCACTGGCATCTTGCTGAAGGAGGGCAGGAAGCGGGTAAATCTCTCCCAGCTGCTTCCTTTGCGCAGCTTATCCGTGTGCTGACAGGGAGCGTTTGGCTGGTGTAATTGGCCTCATTAGACACAGAGATGATTTAATTGCACTTTCTTTTAATGATGTTCCATGACTGCCGCCTCAGCAGCTTCTCACATCGGAATCCAGCTAGGACAGCAGAAGAAAGCAGCCTGCTGTAAGCTAATCAATACCACGAGAAAGCCAGAGAGGCCGTCGCAGGTCACCTGGGTTTGTGTGAGCATCTCTGGAAGAAGTTATAAAGTGCACTGACTCCCTGGGCTCCAGCCAGAAGCTACAGAGTCAGAATTGTCAAGCTTGGGTCCAGGAATCTATATTTTGGTTTTAAAAGCTCTCCAGACAATCCTGATGTTTTAATCAGTGCGAGACTCAAAGAGCCACCGCAAGCCACTCATTTTACAGGTTTGGCTCAGTTTAAGAGAATTTGCATTCCTGCATGTATAGGGTTTGTTGAGGGCCTGCCCTGAGCCGGACACTAGGACTGTAATAGGAATGGAAACAAAGTCACACTCAGTGACAGGGACAAATAAGCCAATAATTGCTAGTTGCACCAAATGCTAAGAAAGATGAGTGCTATGTGTTCGACCACAAGAGGGTAAATGTGCTACCTGGCAACAGCAGGCTTCTAACAAATAAGCCTACCCTTGTGGAAAGCAGAGGGACCAGCAACTGTAACCTCCTTTAGGCCGGCGAAGTCTTGGCAAGTCCTAGGAGGGGCCCTAAGGCTCATAGGACCAGACTCCCATGTCGCACAAAGAGAAGATGAGGGCAGCGGTGGCAGGGGTGGGACCAGTTAAGTCTTTCTGGCTTTGGCTTCGCAGTGCAGCATAAGATGATTTACATTTCTGAAAGGTCACTGTGGCTGCTGACTGAAAAGCAGGTTGGAAGAGGTAGGGAACAGGAAAGAATAAACCTAAGAGATAAGTGAAGGTGCAAGTCTTCTGACAGCCCTCAACAGCTAAGGAAGTCAGGGTTAGATGTGGGGACACGCACCCGTACTCCCGGCACTCTGGAAGGCTGAGGCAGGATAGTCATAGGTCTGAGCCTGACCCAGGCAAGTTAGCAACTTAGCGAGACCCCGTCTCAAAACTAAAAATTTTAGAAAAGGCTGGGGATGTGGGTCTGTGCAAATGCCCAGGCTCAAGTCTTATTGTTGGGGGAGAAAAACCCACCCAAGGAAGTGAGAAGCTAGTTCAGTGTTTGGATGATTCCAGAGGTCCCAGGTGTTTTGCTGTGTAAGGTTCAAAGAAAAAGCTTAAAAATATGCTGTCAAATTCCCAGGGCTCCTTTCTGGAGCTCTGACTGCAGTGTTGCATCATGTTCCTCCTCCCAGCAAGGAGTACAGTGCACCAGGTTTATTTCTTTTTCTTTTTTCTTTCTGTCTTTTTGAGACAGGGTCTTGCTATGCAGTTCAGGCTGGCCTTGAGCTGACTTTGTAGCCCAGGCTGGTCTTGAATTCACAATGATCCTCCTGCCTCAGCCTCCCCAGTGCTGGGATTATAGGTGTGTGCCACCACCCCCGGTGTGAGTAGATCAGGTTTAATGATGAAGAGAGTGAAGAGAGAGAGAAAACACAAAAACTTCTAACACCTATTTTTAGGTTAAAAAATAATTTCTAGATAAACTTTATAACTGAGAAATTCCAATAAATATTTGTAAATAAACTAGAAAAAAGTTACATGCATGATGACTTACCTCTGGTGAGGGATTAATATTAATTAGTTGAATAGTAGTAACATACATTTGTATTGAAAAATACTGACTTGAAAATCCATTAAGCACCTCTGGAAACACAGAGGAAACTGATGCTGCTGGTTAAAAGAGTGAGGGGGAAGCAGGAAGCTAGAGGGCAGATTTGACATATGATACGCTTTTGTAATGTCCATCTGTATGAGGAGAAAGCAATGGCTGCCTTTCCTGTAATATCAGCCTACAGATTTCCTTTCTCGTTTTTGGTTTCTTGAGACATGGTCTTATTATGTAGCCCAGGCTGGCCTGGAACTCGAGGTGATCCTGCTGCCTCAGCCTCCTGAGTGTTGATGTTACAGGCATGAACCATCATACTCAGCTCAAATTGCTTAGTTGTGGTAGAATTTTTCTCAGATAATTTCTAAATTGTTTAACCTTAGACATAGCCAAATAGTTACATAAAACAATAAGGATTCAAGACGTGAAATTTGCTTTATTTGGCCCTCACCTCTGAAAACCTGAAATATTGAAAATGTGCTTCCTTCATGCTTCATCTTGCAAACTGAAAATCAGTAAAATAAGACTTCTTCAAAGATAAGGCTTAGTGCTTAGTATGGCAGCACAGCCTTGTGATCTCAGCACTTTGGGAGGCTGAGGCAGGAGGATTGCAATTCTGTGCCTAGGCTGGACAGTTTAGACGTAAGACTCTGTCTCAAAATAAAGATAAAGGAGAGGATGGGGAGGTAGCTCAGCTCAGTGTGAAGGCCCTGGATTCAGTCCCAGCACCAGCAAAACAACAGCACAACAACAAAACCCTTGAGAGTCAAAGAATCAATTCTTTAAATGTTCGAGATAGAAGTCCTTTGTCTGAGAGACAACTGGCTAATATTTTTTCCCACTCTGTGGGGTTTCTTTTCACTCTGTTGGTGGTTTCTTTTGATGTGCAAAAACTGTTTAATAAGATGAGATTCCAGTCATTGATTCTTTACAGTACTTCCTGTGCATAACTCCACATTCTCCAGACTGATTTGGCTCAAGAGTCCTGTCTTGCAGCCACTCTCTTGATATTATTCAAGGTGATGTGACGATGGTGGCATTACTGTCCATGACTGTATCATTCAAATATGGCCATTTGTCATCACTTTTATTTGTACTGATAAGCAGAGTGAGCACTTTTGGTGCTTTGTGGCTCCAGCCTTTTAGGTGTGGGGAGAACCATTCTGCTGGACAGACAGGAGACAGCAGAGAGTAGTGGTTAGAAGCCCTGGCTTTAGTGGTAGTCTTCAGCTCAAGAGGCTCTGCTGGTTTTTGATATCCATACAGCGAGGTCCACAAAAGTTTGCATCTCTTAAAGTCATGTGGAGAAACCAATATGGAGACACACACACACACACACACACACACACACACACACACACACAATTTTTTACTTAAGAATATTAAACACTCAATAAAGGCTAATAGCATAGATGCAAAATTGGTAGCAGTATGCCAGATGCAGTGGCATGGACCTATAATCCCAGCACTCTGGGAGGCTGAGGCAGGAGGACCACAACTTCTAGCCCAGCCTGGGCATCTTAGGGAGATCCTGTCTCAAAAGGAAGCATAAAAAGGGTTAGGGATATAGAGCAATGCAAAGGCTGTGGGTTCAAGCCCCAATACTGCAAGAATAAATACATATAAGGAAGTAACAGCAACAGCAAGAGCAGCAATAGCAACAGCAGTGGCCGGAGTCGTGGCAGCAGAAGTAGGCGGCAGCATCAGTGGTCTCAGCGGTGCTGGCGGTGGCCGTATTAGCAGTCATGGTAACAGCACTAGTACTAGATTCAATAAAGTCACTCTCTTAGTAGTACCGTCATATACCACACTTTTCAGAAAGATATAAAATTAACTTACCTTTGAAATTAAATCGAACCACTTTTGAGAATTTTGAGATGGTTTGCAGTACCCTAAATAAATAATAAACATGTATCCTCTTGTAACTCAGGCTGCTCTGGGATATGGTGGAAGCGAGGCAAGCTGGATATTTTGGCTTTAGAGAAGCACTGGCCTCATAAATTGAAGGGCTCATCCTGATGCCCTGTGGCCATGGGTCAGGGAAATTTGAGGAGGGAGCCAGGCATTTATTTCACACTCAAGAAATCTTCAGGCAGTTTGCAGCCAGTGAGCAGAGCCTTGGTGATCCAGATGGAATTGCACAAGAGAATAGCATGCCACAAACAGAACAGAACTGATTTATTTAGTACCATTTGGAAACCGTTCTAGAAGCTGTATCCATTTATAGCCAGGGGCTGGAGCTTAAGAAAGAGATGGAATGGCTTATCGACCATCTTCACATCCTGCATGAATGTAGGATGGAAAAATACATGGATCCAAGAGAGACCTGCTTCCTTTTACCATCAGGACTCCTCACAAATGTGTCTATCTTCGTACAGTTTTTTGTACTTGCATGATATGTGCTGTTTCTGAAAGAATAAAATAGAAAATCTATTTGCTTTTCTTTTTTTTTTCTTTGTAGGATTATTTTTTTATTTTAAATACAAAAGAAAGGAGACATACGAACCAGAACAAGCCATAAACAATATCGAAAATACAAAATTATACAGAACGTAGCAGGGAATTAACACTGGATGCTGTATTACATAATGTCATCTTTACACTAGTTAACACATGAACATTAAAGGAAATACCAAATTATAGAGAAGATCGTAGGAAATCATCACTGGATGCTACATAACATAAAGTTATCTTCACTTCTGTTAATACAAAAATGATTGAGGAAATACAAAATTATAGAGAACATAGAAGGGAATTAGCTCTGGATGCTGTCCTACATAATGTTACCTTCACATTTGTTACTCAGTTACACAGGTGATGGCCCATTTGATCATTCAATTTTCTCCTCCCTCATCTCTGTTGACCTACCACTCAATCAGTCATCTTCCCTGTGATAATAACTGTATTGCTGGGTTTATCTATACCCCTGGACTCTTGCCTTGGGA
>PVLD010035497.1:0-11751 GCA_004027595.1 Dinomys branickii | reverse complement strand
CTTTTTCTTTTCTCCTTTCCTTCGTCCCATCCGTTCTCTGTTTTTGAACAGATTTCCTTCATGACTTTTAGTTTATATTCCCACCCTCGGGATCTTACACCAGTGATATAATACGTTGCCTGCACATGTATCGCTGATTTATTTCACTTATGAGTATGGACTCCAGTTTTGTCCACTTGCCTACAAAGTTCCCAAAATTAAACCTTTTATTTTTTTATTTATTTATTTATTTATTTATTTATTTTTTTGCGGTACTGGGGATTGAACTCAGGACCTTGTGCTTGCCAGGCAAGCACTTATTCCACTGAGCTATATCCCCAGCCCTAAGTAGAGACTATTATTATATTATTCTTCTTATTATTTTGTCTTTTGGAGACAGGATCTCACCACGCAATTCAGACTGGCCTTGAGCTCACTTTGTAGCCCAGGCTGGTCTCTAACTTGCAACAAGCCTCCTGCCTCAGCCTCCCAGGTACTGGGATTACAGGCGTGCACCACCATGCCTGGCTCCACAAGTAGATATTAATAAAGAAAGTATTAAAAGCACTCTTGATAGCCATTATTTCTGGGACAAGATGGAATCTCACTGTTGTTTTAATTTGCAGTTTTCTAATGGCAGGGAATATTGAACATTTCTTCCTGTGTCTATTGGCTATTTGTACTTTTTCTGAAAAGTGACTATTCATTTCAGTTGCCCATTTTTTTTACTGAGTCATTTATTTTGGGAGGTCTAAATGTATACTTTGTATATTCTATATATTAATCCTGTGTGCAAGTTTTTTCCCATTCTTTAATTGTCTCTTCACTCTGTTGGCTGTTTCATTGCTATGCAGAAGCTTTTTATTTGATATAATCCCATTTGTTGATTCCTGGTGTCATCTCTTCCACAATTGGGGTTCCGTTCAGGAAGTCATTCCTTATACCTATGATTTCAAGAGTTTCTATATATCTTCCAGCAGGTTGTTTCTGGTTTAATATTTTGATATTTGCACCATTTTTATTTTAGTTCAATACAAAGTGAGTTATTGGTCTAGTTTCAATCTTCTGCATATGGATAGCCATTTTTTTCAGCACCATTTGCTAAAGAGGCTAGTTTTCCTTCAAGATATATTTATGGCACCTTCATCAAAGATCTGATTGCTGAATCTGTCTGGGGTTGTTCATGTGTCCTCTATTCTGTTCCATTGGTTCATGCTGTCTTTATCCCTGTGATATTGTAGTATAACTTAAAATTGGGATGGTGTTGCCTCCCACTTTGCTGTTGTTACCCAGGATTGCTTTTGTTATTCTGGATCTCTTCTTGTTACATGGGAATTTTAGGAGTGCTTTCTCTACTTCTGTAAGTAATGCTGTTGGTATTTTTAGTACCTTTTCCCCATAAGTGGCTAGAAATTTTACCAGCGAAAACACCTGGCCTATGGCTTTCCCTTTGGAATGGTATTAAGCATTGATGCAATTTCTTTAATAGCTACAGGCTTATGTGGATTTCTCCTTGTGCTGATTTTTGTTGATTGTGTCTTTCAAGGAATACTTTTTTAACCTAAGTTCTCAAAGTAAGGACAACATGGTTCATAATATTCCTTCCTTTATTATATATTAATATTTGAAAAGTAGTGCAAATGCTTTTATTTCTGATATTAGTAATTTGTGTCTTTTTGGTAGATTGTCTCTTTAGAGGATTATAAATTGTATTAATTTTTACAAAGAATCAGCTTTTATGCATTGAGTTTCTCTATTGATTTACTATTTTTAATATCACTGAATTTTGCCCTAACTTTTTATTATTTCTTTTCTCCTGCTTACTTTGATTTAATTTTTGTTCTTTGTCTAATTTCCTAAGTAGAATCTTGGACTACTGATTCCAGATCTCCCTTCTTTTCTAATATAGTCATTAAGTTCTATAAATTTTTTAAAACTACTCTGTTGTTACATGCTAACTTTAATAAATTGTATTTGCATAATATTTTCAGCTACTTAAATCTTTTCTTGAGAAAAGTCTTTCATAGCAGAGTATGTCAAATTCTTCCTTCTTTTCCCCTATAACTTTGTTCCCATTCATTTTACCTATCTATAAGGCATTATCACCACATATATCATTGCTGTTTATTTTCAACAAATTGTTAAATGTTAAATCAATTAAGAAAACAGGAAACGACAAGCTTTAATTTCCTTCATTTATTTCTTGTCTAGTATTCTTCCTCTGTGCACATCTAAGTGTCAACCTATACAATTTTTCTTCTCTTTGAAGGATAACTATTAACCTCTGTAGGGCAGGTCCATTGGGAAAAAATTCTCTGTTTCTATTTGTCTGAGAATATATAGTTCTCCTTCACTTTGTTTGTTTTGAGATAGAGTCTCACTATGTAATGCAGGCTGCCCTTGAACTCACTTACATAGTCCAGGCTAACCTTGAACTGATGGAGATCCTCCTGCCTCAGCCTCCCAAATGCTGGTATTACAGGAATGTGCCACCACACTCAGCTCTTATCCTTTAAGACAGTAATTTCACTGGATACAGAATTCTCTGTATTGTTTTTTTTTCTTTGATACTGAAAACATTTCACCCATTCTGTTCTTGCTTGCACAATTTTTGAAGATAAATCTGAATGTACTTTTTATCTCTCCCCCTCTAGATAATGTTACCTTTCTTTGGTTTCTTTCAATATTTTATGTCTTTGACTTTCTGAAATTTGAATATAATGTGCCTAAGTACAATTTTTCCTCCTTCATGTTTTCTAGATCCGAAGTTTGGTTGTGTCATTAATTTGGAGATACAGTTAGCTATTATTATTTCAATTATTTCTTCCTTCCCTTTCTCCTTTTACTGTGTTCTCATTACATGTATGTGTTTGAACTCTTCGCTGTTTTGTTTTACCTCTTTGCTGTTCTGGAAGTTTTTATGGACATTTCTTCAAGATTACTTGATCAGTCTATCAACAATATTCATTTTTGTTGTAGATTTTTTCTTTTAATTTCTGGAATTCTCTTCTGATTCTTTCTTAGATTTTTCCATCTTTGTGCTTTCATTATCCATTACCCACCCATTTTTGCATGTTTTCCAGTTTTTCCATTAGGAATCTTGCAATATTAATCATGGTTATTTTAAAAATCCAGTCAGATAATTAAAAAATCTCAGTTGTGTATAAGCCTATTTGTGACCTCTGCTCTCTTTACATAATTTTTTTCATTCCTTGGTATCACTTGAAATTTGTTGTTGCTATTTAAAAACCAGTGTGTATACTAAGTAAAGGAAAGAGATAAATAGGCATTTTGATTTACTGGTAATTAAGCTGTGTTTGTTGTATGCTGTAGTGAAATTTTCTTTTGATGTCATTTTTGTCTATAATGTTATCTTTGATTTTCCTGAAATCTTCTTCGATGAGTCTTCATATATTTAGCTTCCCAATTTTGAAATCCTGCTGGAATACAGACGTTTTCTTGACGGGTATGAAGTTGTAGAGGGAAGTGGACTATTTCCTAGTCCTATTTTTGTGTCTCAGCGAGGTTTTATCCCTGGTTTGTAACATTCACAAGTATTTCTCAGTTATTTTTTAATTTTTTTAACCACATTAGGAGAGGCATGACACAGAGAAATGGCTAGAGCTGGATATTTCCCTCTAATCTGTGACCTTACAAGTATTTACTAACTTGTTTTCCTAGCAGGCTGAACTGGGAATCCTGCATGTGGCTGGAATTGAAAAACTGTCATTCTTGAGATAGAAGATGACTCTGGTATTTTGTCTTTCTTAAGAATAGTCAGATGACACAGAGGATAATCTGGATATATTTAAAGATGGTTATATTTTCTTTTCTTCTGCCAGATACAAAAGGGGATATTTTGGCTTTTTACCATGATGACCGAGTTGCCAAAAGACCTTCGAGGAAATTCCCCGAATTTCTCATTCTTCTGATCTATACTGAGCCTCAACGGATTCATCAAAATTAACACTATGTGTTCCTACCAATTTATGGCTCCATTGGATTCTATTCTTGGTAAATAGATCTCAAATTTGGATCTGAATTTAACCACTTCTTCAGATTTTATAGTAGTAGTTTGTCCTGTGACCTTAGTTCTCTGAGCAGTCTAAGAGAAACCATTTATTTTAAATTTGTTCTACTTTTCCTTATAGTAAGTTTGAGATTTTAAATTCTATGATCTTTATATATTACAACTGAAACTAAACTTCAGGCATTTTTATCTATGTTATTTGAAGATTCTTGACAGCTATTGATCTAAGTATTCTGTCATTCTATTAACTATTCATTCCTTTTGAAATAATTGAATTGATAAATGATTCTGTGCCAACACAAAGTACCAGAAGGTGACTAATTTTTTTTTACAACTAAGAATTGTTTAAGAGAGATTGTTTGCACCATAAATTCTACTTCTAGAAGTTTTCCCTAAGGAAATAGCTAAGGATGTGTGACTCAATTTAGCTATATTTTCATCTATGAGATGACTTTACAGAACACCAAAGAGGGAGTACCTTCAAATTGGAAATGGAAAAGGAAAAGCAGAGAAATGATCCAGGCACAGCATAGAAAAACACTTACCTAAGCTACAGAGATTTCGAGGTCTGTTTACAGTATTCTGGAATTGACCCAGATGTTCATGCCAGGTGACAGAGGATAGAAACACAGAGGTGGATTGGTATAAGTAAGAATACACAAGTGAAATATACCATTTAGTAACAGAGATTTGTTGCAAATATGTTCATCACAAAACTGTGTATAATTAGAAAACAAATACATAACCCAAATATGTGAGCATAGGGATCTACCGTTTATGTCAAACTCACAATATGGAATGGATATGTTATTTAGCTGGATTTAGACATTTCATGATGTACACACATATCAAAAATTATATTGTACACTATATATATATATATACATACACAATTGTTATTTTTCAATTAAAAAAGAATGCACTGTTGTCTCATGTCATATTGATGTGGGAAACAATCGGTGATTAGTTGTTTGATCAATCTTGTATGTCTATTTGTATTTTCCTGAGTATACACTTTGAAGCTACCAACGTGTAATACAACAACCATTGTTGATCCCCTGCCACCTGTAGTTCGGTTTTTGTACTGTTCTTGTGCCACTGTGTGTATGTTTGTTAGTGTTTTTGTTCTTTTACTTTTAAAATAAAATAAAATAAAATAAAAAAGAATGCAACATATATCAAGAGTTTGTGAGATATCTTATCAGCATGGAAAATTACACAACTCAAATTTTTGTCACTATGACCTACAGAAATTATAACACTGTCATTTCAATTTGTTCTCAAAATGAGTGTACTTATCAGTCAATGTAGGCTACATTACATTGCAGTAACAAATGATCCCCAAATCTTAGTAACTTAAAATACTAAAAATATATTTCTTGTCCAATTACATGTCCAACACAGGCCTATTGGGACTTTGGTCATCGGAATTTAAATGATGTAAAAATCACTATCTGGAACATCATTGGTTAAAATATATTAAGACAAAAAAATAAAGATAATGACAAATTTCACAGTGGCTTGAAAAATTTTCTTTCCAGAACTAAGTGGTTTCAATTTCAGTGATTGAAGAAAATTATATGGATATGGTTTTGTTCAAAAGTACATATAGGGCCTGGGGATATAGCTCAGTGGAAGAAACACCTGCCTGGCAAGTGCAAGGCCCTGAGTTCAATCCCTGGTACTGCAAAAAAAAAAAAAAGTATGTATAAACCTCAATGCCTAAAATTTGGACAACAGAAAATTCTGGTAACACTAATAAGTAAAAAAAAAAGTGTCCCAGATATTTTCATTGGGTTGACTGAAAACTTACTTCATTTTCTGTGAAGTACTTACTTATCATTCCATTGGATTATGCACTCCATTGATTTAAACTATTTGTAAATTCAGAAAATTAGCCCAGAGATTGCTATATGTTTTATAGTAATGTTCCAGTATAGGCTGTTTTTGCTTATTTATCATATTTTAAAATAGTTTTATTAAAATACAATTTACCACTTTAACTATATGGTATGATTTATGTGTAGTTCTTGGACTTGTAATATTTTCACAGCCTTACATTTATCTCTAAGGTAAATTTTAAAATATTTTCACTACTTCAAGATTTTACATGTCCATTAGCTTTCAGACTACATTGCTCTACCTCCAAAGAAGAACCAAGAATAGCCTATTTTTTGTCTCTATAAATTGACCTATTCTGAATATTTCATGTAATTGGAATTATATGATATGAAGATGATGTGATTTTTATTTATTTATTTTTCTAACTTGATCTTGACATCTCTCTCTGGAAATTGACCATATATTCTATCCCTGCCCTAGCATAATTCAGGGGTAGGTGGTCATGGAGATTTGTATTTTGCCTTTTATAAGACACTTCTATATCCTGGTAGACACCCTGATGCCTAAATGTCCAAAGTCACAAGAAACTTGTTTAAATGATCAGATGTCCAGTCATTCCTGTCTGACCTATGTATAGTTTATTTTTACCAAGATAGCCCCTTTTAAGGCCAGACTACACAAGGAGAGTTAGATTTGAATATGATAGTCAGTTGAGACACAGAGAAGGCAACCCAACAAAACACATGAAATAAAAGAAGCGCTTTATTACCGAGATCCACAAGAGAAAAGTGGTGCATAGGAGGACCAATGAAAAGTCTAGAGGCAACAGAATGTTAAAATAGGTGTGGAATGGGAAAGAGATGGACTTGTGAGCTAAGGTCACTATTGGAATCAAGAGAATTATGCAAAACAGAGTGCCCATTGGAAATTCTAATAGATGAGTTTAAAGTAAGTAGACACTAGTTTCAGGAAGTCATTCCTTAGTTAAGGGATGATCACTGTGGTGTAACTGCAAAATTTATGTGTGGTGTAAAGGTCACTGGGCCAGGTGAAATAGTCTATATCTGTTTGTCTCAGAAGGTAGTAGTTATCAGGAAGTGGTTGTATAAGGCAAAGACCTGGTTTGCCTACATGGAAGACCTGGAAGAAAGCAGAGAAATTGGTGACTGAGCCTGATTTCTTGTATGAGAAAGTTAACTCTATGTCTAAAACAGATTCCAGCACCACAAAATTATAGGAATTTACTATAGTGTTACTTTATGACTTTCTTCCTTCACTTAGCATAATGTTTTTAAGGTTCTTCTATGTTGTAGCATTTATTAGAATTGCATTGTGGAAAATTAATCCATTATATAAATATAACAGTTTTTATTTTTCCACTTAATAGTAGACAGGTACTTGGATTGTTTTTATTCATTGTCTATTATGAATAAAGCTGGTATGAATATGTGTGTACAATATTTTGGGTAGTCATATGTTTTCATTTCTCTTGGATATATGTCTAGAACTGGAATAGTTGGAACATATGGTTAGCTTTTTAAGCACTACCCCAAATTCCCAGAACAACAGCACAATTTTACATTCCCAGTAGCAGTGTATAAAGATTATATCTCCATGTCTTGCCAACACATTTTACTATCTGTCTTTTTAATTATAGTCATTCTAGTAGTTGTTAAGAAGTATCTAATTGTGGCTTTGATTTCCACTTCCTACCTAATTATGTTGAACATTTTTAATGTATTTTAAAATAATTTTTACATTTTCTATGAACAAACATCTACTCAGATCTGTAAACTATGCTATGGTTTGGGTCAAAATTTTTTCCCCAAAGGCTCCTGTGTTCAAAGCTGGGGATTTGGGAAGATGATAAGATTAATCTCATCAATGGGTGAATCCACTGACTTCACAGCTGAACGTGCTGTAGGAAGTAGGGCCTGGTTGGAGAAAATAGGCCATTGGGGGTGTGGCTTTTAGGTTTATCTTTCTGTGCACTATGTTGCTCACTCTGCTTCCTGGTTTTCATGGGTTTAGCAACTTTCCTCCACCATGCTCTTCTGCCATGATATTTCTGCCTTGAATCCAGCCTACCACGAAACTGAAACCTGTGCATCTATTGTACACAGCTAAGTCAGAAAGAAATGTTATAGGCAGTCAGAGATAGGCCCTTGAAGTGGAGGAGCCTTCCTTAAAGTCTAGACCTCAAGACAAAAGATGGAATGCATACCTCTACATACTTTCCCTAAAGATAAACAGTAATGACTGATATTCTAAATAGGCATCAATCACCTGGGTAGGGGATCGGGAAGAGACCATAACCATCCCTTTTAGGAAAAGTTCTTATTCTTTCCATGAACACTTGCTACATGACTTGCTTCCCCATTGGATCAATATTACCTAAGTGCCTATACTTGTAACCTGACTGATTGTCCATAGTTTTGTCCCACCTTATGCTTGCCTTGTGATTTTGTACCCACCTTGTGGTTTTGCTCTATAAAATGTCTTTTGAGAAGTGAACTCATGGGCAGCTCACTTTCCAGGACCCTTCCTGTCTCTCTTAGACAGAAGGTTTCTTTCCTTCAGTAAGGATTTCCTTTTCTTAACCTCTGTAGTTCCTTAGAATTTATTCTTTGATTTTGAGGAATATGAACTCAGTGTATTTTACATCTAGCAGGTTGGGAGTTGTAATATTTCTCCTATATTATTTGGGTTATTTGGAGGTCCTATATCATTCCTATATCAAAACTATGAACAAAAATAATCTCCTTTAAATTGTGTCATATATTTTTTCCCAGTACAAGAAAGCTGACTAATGTAGGCCATTCCATATGTTTGCATTTTAGATAGAATACCTTATCAGATGTATCATTTGGAAAAAATTCTACCATTATCTGGTTGACTTTGCACTTACTTGTGTCCTTTGAAATAAAAATACTTTTAATTTTGATGATTTTCAGTTTGTCTCTTATCTCCTTTGTTGCTTATGGTCAATCTATAAGAAGCTATTGCTTAGTCCAAGAATCTTAGCCACTTACTCATGCTGGGTCACAATAGAGTACTTGGCATCCACAATTTAAAGGAGGAGAAATTTGTTTTGGCTCAAGGATAAAGAAGTTTCAGTCCATGGCTGGCTAACTCAAACACAGATATGGCATGTTGGAAGGGCCTGCCATACAGAAAAAGTGCTCACATGATAACAGCAAGAAGAAGAGAGAGAAGGGAGGAGTCAGAGAAAAAGCTATACCCTTTCAAGTCACAGTCTCAGTCACCTTCTTCTTCTGATCAGGCCCAATCTTCCAAAGGTATATTCCATTTCTGAACTCAGCAGTGGATAAATCCACCAATAAAAACAATGGCCCAATGATCCAACCACCCTCCAAAAGCCTTATCTCTGTGCACATGAGAGTTTTGCAGGAATATTCCAGATCCAAACAACATTTCTCTCCTGACCTCTAAAGGACTTTTGTAGATCTCTTTACGCAAAATGCATTTAGTGCATTTCTAAGATTCAACAAGGTTTTAACAGTTTCAGTATTGCTAAAACGTCCAAGTCTAAAGTTTCCTGAGACTCAAGGCAAACTCTTTGCAATGAGCCTGTATAAAAATAAAAAAGAAAGTAGAAACGCCCAAATACAATGACACAGGATAAACATTCCCAAAGAAACGAAATAGGGGGTAGAAAGGAACAGGACAAAAGCAATACAAAAACACAATGGGTAAACCATTAACTCCTGGACTTCCACGCGCAGCACCTAGGAACAATAGTAGTGAGAAACCCTCATGGCTTATCTCTAAGCCTGGATCTACTCACTGCCCCTGGCCTTCCTTAGCAGACATTGTATATTCCTGGCTTTTTCAACTTCCTGGGGTCTCCACTCCACTTTCAGCTTTACTCTCCCAGCTTCATGCACTACTCTATCAAGGGCATGCTGTTTGGCCTTCAAGCTTTCTTCTGAAATGGGTGTAGAAGTCCCTCTGGCCTCTCAACTCTGTCATTCAACAAACCTGTGAAACCAGCCCCATGTGCATGACTCCACAGTCTGTTGTCAGATCAATTATCCAGGCCCTCTTGGACCATGGCTGCTGAGGCCTTTGAGTGCCTTAGTGAATAAGCACTGGGAACCAAATCCAGGAATACAATTTCCTAGGCAACCCTTGTTGAACAGGCTGTCCTGAGGCTCTCTTCTCAAGGCAAAGTCTTTCACCTCTGCATACATAAGCCTGAAAAGGGCAGAGTCTTGCTGATTCACAAGGTGCTCTCAAACCATCTTTCTTATTCTCAAATGCAAAGCACTTAGCTTTTCCGTAATCATTTTAGGGACCCTGCTCTGCTTTGCTCCAATATTATAGGCCTCAATTTTAGTTTCTTCTTAGCTCCATGAAATTTTCCAAAGTAATTTACTCTACACTTTGCCCCTTATTTTCATGGTAAATGTGGCTAAAAGAAGCCAGCATTACCCATGACCTAGCCTAAATGCTGGACTACCTTAAAATTTCTACCTCCAAATTAGTTTGCTATACTTAAATGTCAGTCTCCTATCATAGCTCAGGACATGAGCAGCATGGAGATAAATTTTCTGCTAGAGTATAACATATATATTCTCAAAGTCAACTGCCAATGGAGTCCTTGCTTCCAACAGAAATCTCCCAAGCACAGTCTTCACTGCCATCATTTTTATCAGTGTTCAGGTCTTCTGAGTTCTTGCTAGAATCCCCATCCAGCTTGGCTTAGAACATTGTAGAGCTTCTCTAGCCAGCAAATCTTTTCAAACTTCTCCTACAAACAAGCTCCAAGGATTCTGAATGCCATGGTCAAGTAGTCATAGCAAAGACTTCATTCTTGGTAAAACAATTTTAGTCATTTTCTTATTGCTTGGATACAATGCCCAGTATGGAAAACATAAGGGAAGGGAAGTTTATTTTGACTTACATTTTCAGAAGTTTCAGTCCATGGTTGGCAGGCTCAAATTAAGAAATGGCATCGTGCAAGGGCCTGCCTCAGAGGTAAGCTGCCCACATCAGGGCAGTCAGGAAACAGAGAAATGGGAGGAGACTAGGAGGAACATATACCTTCCCTGGTTACACCCTAGAGAACCACCTGTTCCAACCAGGACGCACCTCCCAACAGCACTTTCAGTCGCTGATCTTGCCAGTGGATGAATCCACTGAGTATAGTGGCCTCATGATTCAAATACCTTCCCAAAGCCTCACCTCTGAATGTGGAAGAGTTTGGGGGCACATTCCAGATTGAAACATCAAAGTCACAAGACTTATACTCATGCTTCCTTTAACAGTTTTATAGATTTAGCGCCTACATTTAGGTCTTTGATCAGTTTCAAGTTGATTTTATATATGGTATAAAATAGAGATTTAGTCATTCTTTTGCACATACCTGTACGATTCTCACAGCACTATTTGTTGAAAGGACAATTATTAAATTAAATGGCTTTCACCTCCTGTCAAAATGTAATACATTTAAATGTTATTCTTGGACTCACAATTCTATTTCATTTATATTTCTCTCTCCCTTTATGCCAATGCCACATAGTTTGGAATATTGAAGCTTGATAATACCAGCCAGTATTAAAATTGGGCAATGTGAGTCCTCCAACTTTTTACTGTTTTGTTAATTTCAGATACTGAAAGTTGCTTGTATTTTCATATAAATTTTAAGAGCATCTTGTGAGTTTTTGTAAAACCCTCCAGATATGGCAATAATTATATGGAATCTCTATATTTAGTTGTATTAATATCTTATTAATATTAGGTTTTCCAAATCACAAACACATGGTATCTTTTCTGTATATTTGTTTTCTTAAATATCTTTGAAAACCATTTTGTAATTTTTGATGTAGAAATATTACACATTTGGTAAAGAGTTACTTCTGTTATAAAATTTCTTT
>PVLD010035496.1:0-11751 GCA_004027595.1 Dinomys branickii | reverse complement strand
ATTCTTCCTTTCACGCTCATAAGCTGCCATGCTGTCTTCAAGTTCTGAAATTCTTTCTTCGGTTTCATTTAAATGGTTTTTCATGCTTTCAGTGTTAGTTTTCAAAACCTGGCATTCTCTTTGGACCTGTTTCATTATTGGTAATTCATTCCTAAATTGCTCTTGTAACGTTTCCATTTGTTTCCTATTTTCTTCTAGTGTTTTGTCTATTTCTTGTCTGTGTGAATGGAACATTTCTTCCGTCATTGTTTTCAGCTCGTTTTTTGTCTGAGAAATCATTGCGGGTATGCGGGTTATTTCTGCTTTGAGCTCTTTCATGGCCTGTTGGAGTTGTTTCATTTCGGATGCAATCGTTTCATAACTTGCAGGTATGTGATTTCCTGGTTCCCCTGTATCCTCACATTCAAAACTTGTTCTGGGTGGGGTTGAGTTTTGAGACTGCGTTTTGTTCCCCTGTTTTCCCATTTTTGGGTATCAGATTCAAACTGTGGAGCTATAAATTCCACAGACAGTTCAGCAGGCAAAGATCTGCTGCAGAGGCTGCTCCAATGGTTACTTCTCTTTGGGAGAATGTCCCTTAAGCTGTCTGCTGAGATTTCCGCTTCTACTCCCTACCCCAAAACCTGGCCGGGGTGAATAAACAGTTGGCCACCCCAGGATTCTTGCAGATAGGCCGCTCAGGTGTTCCTCCCTGGGTGGAGCTCCTTCCCCCCTCACAAAACCCGTTGCGGCACCTAAG
Source organism: Dinomys branickii (assembly GCA_004027595.1). Taxonomy (NCBI): domain Eukaryota; kingdom Metazoa; phylum Chordata; class Mammalia; order Rodentia; family Dinomyidae; genus Dinomys; species Dinomys branickii. The sequence goes on along the minus strand of PVLD010035496.1, from coordinate 11,012 downwards.
TAGGTCTTCCCACCCGGGAGATCCCGCAGTCCTTAAAGCTGCTTTGATGTCTCTCGCTGGGCTGAGCTTCTTCCCGATTCAGGAAAAACCGGTTAGAACGCACACTTAACTCACCCTGTGATTGTGCAGACAGGAGTGCCGTTCAGATGTTTTTCCCTGGATGGAGATTTTCCCCGACTCAGAAATCCCGCCAGCCGGTTGCTGTTGCTCCACTTCGCGCAGCACTGGATGCGGGGGTGGGGTTCTGAGCGGGATCCCGGAGCGCTGCCCGGTTTGGTGCAGTTTGTCCCAGTAGTGGGTTCTCTGTCGGGTTCAGGAGCTGAAGCCGTTCTTCCCTCCGCACTCGCTCTCTCGGCTGGTCGTCTTCTTCCCGGAAGTCCTCATTTCTGTCTTCATATTGCTATATTTCATTGTTTGGGTGGTAATCCTCTGGGAGGTTCTCTCTCTGCTGCCTACCCGGTCGCCATCTTCCCGGAAGTCGAGTGCTGAATTTCTTGAATCTTGATTGTTTTATGTCTTGGTGTAGTTTTATTTTGGTCAGGAATGCTTGGAATTCCAAATGCTTCATTTATTTGTATGTCAAATTCCTTATCTACACTTGGGAATTTTTCTGCCATTATTTCTGTGAAGAATTTTTTATGCCGCTTATGATGTCTATGGCTTTCTCATTGACTCCAGTCAGTGTTACTCTTCTTTGATTCATCTTGTAGCTGTTGGCTTGATTTTTTCACGGTCTCTTCCTAATTGTAAGATATATTTCTTTTCGTTATCACTGTCTGTAATTTTGTCTTCAAGATCTGAAATCCTATCATTTCCTTCACTCAACTGCTTGCATGTACTTTCAATGGAGGTTTTAATCTCTTGGATTTCTATTTGGATCTGTTTCATGGATTCTAGCTCTTTCCTATGCTGAGCATTACTTGTTTCCATCACTTTTCTAAGCTCATCTTTCTTTCGTCCATGTCTTCTCTAGTATTTTTTTAAATAATGATTTCTTTCTGTACCTGAGCGATTATTTTCTCCATAGTCTTTTCCACTTGGTTTTTCACTTCTACTGCTATCATTTCAGAAAGTTCCAGTATTTGATTTCCAATTTCAGTTATCTCCTTGAGTCCCAGGCTTGTCCTGGGTGAGCTTTGGGTATGGGGTTGCATTTTGCTTCTGCATCTTGTCATTTTCTATTTTCTCTTTTATATTTTGTTTTCTATGTTGATGTTTGCCAGTTTATGATGATATGTAGCTTTATCACTAGTATTTAGGTTTCCCTTGAGGGTGTCTGCTCTTCAGGGATGTTTTCTAACCCCCTTAGGTGTCGGTGGTTTCTTATAGCTGTTCCAAGGCCCTAGTTTCCCAATTTGTAAAGAATACAAGGTTACCATTTGGCTCAGCTCCTAATCCTTTGACACTGGGCTGTGCTGGTGATTATGACCTTGTACAGTCACGGTGTTATCATACAGGGGAGGAAAAACTATATATAACATGTATGACATCCTGGCTAAAGTAGCATGGTTAGTAATAACAATAGTTTCAAGTGCAGCTTAACTACTGATAGACTATGTTACCTCTGACCATCAGAGTAAATTGTAAAATTATATAACAAAATCAGACATATACTGTGCACTTGTATGCAGTGATTTTCCCCTTAGGTGGTTTTACCCTTCTGCTGGGAGCAGGAGAGTTAAGGTGTTTAGGGGATGGACTAAAGTGATGAGTGAGGTCAAGTACAGTACAGTCAGGCCTGGAAACTAAAGGACAATCACCCGAGATTGGGAAACTGGAGGACACAGGAGGGAAAGAATAAAGTAGCATACAAAGGGGTAGTGAGAAAGGGCAGAGTGTATTTACTCCCCTGAAAGTTTAAATTCAAGAAGTAGGTGAGGAAAGAGAGCAAGTGAGTCAACAGAAGAGAATGAAATTCAAGGTGAAAAACCTAAAAACTGAAAAAGGAAGGGAAAAAGTGAAAGAGAATGAAAATGAACCAAAGAAAAAGATGAGAGAGAGGAGAGAAAAATAGAAAAAGAAAAAATACAAACCCCAAACACAAAAATAACTTCCGAATACAGAAGAAAAAAGATGACATCCAATCAGACAGGAGAGGGATATCCAATCAGACAAACAAGGGAAAACAAAAATAATTTTTAAAAAAACTTCTGGTGTTTAGAGTTCTCTGACAGGGTGCATACTTAATCCCAGAAATGTGTTGGGTGTGGGACTGAGGTTGGCCTCTGAATGTGGGGCCTGGGACTGGACTTCTGCTGGTGAAGTTCAGAGTTCAGCTGCTGGCTCCTCGCTGCTAAATCAGACACTTCTGCGCTGCTGGTCTCGCCAATTACTCTTCCTGCCAAGGTCGTGTGTGCACCTGGGATGTGGGTGTTGTCCTGGGTCTCAGGTGTTGGGGTTCCTGTTAGTCTACTCAACAAAGGTGAATGTCCCCACACTCCTCTCAAAGACCTCACCATCCCTGAGACAATGGAGGATGTGCAAAGTGTGGACTCACACTCTGGAGTGAATAAAGGGATCTCTAAGCACAGACACACTCTGCTCACATGCCACAGATAGCCTTAGCTACTATTCTTAGAAACAATTATTAAATTTATATATTATTGTATACAATGACAGGTTAGAAAAGACACAGTATTTTTCTTGGATCACTTGTTTAGAGTAACCTTATAGAACTAAGAGGAAATTCTTAATTGTATAAGGACAACCAAGTATTTCCAAATTCAATAAAGCTTATCGGGCTTTATGTTAGGATCTTCACACTGTTAGGTTCTCATGGCTTCATATTGTTCTTTCTTTTAGCCCCATGAATGGTATTGTTTTATATGATTATTCAAGTTTGCCTAAAGATTCTATCCAAAATAACAAGAAAGAATTGCAAAGAAGTTATGAACTTTTAGTTCATATAAACAATTTGATGTGTAAGCACCTTAAGGATGTTTATGTTTACCTTTGCAAATCTAGATTACCATCTACTCAAATTACTTACAATTCAATTTATATGGATTTTAAGAAAGCTAATACATAGGGCTAGAATTCAGAATAGTGACATTCTTTGGGTAAAAAAAAATGGGAATGAACTGTAAAAAACAGTAAAAGGAAATTATTGCATTCTTGAAAACATTATTTCAATCTGTATTTAAGCCATGTGAAAATATATATATTATGTTTAAAGTTGAGTATTTTGTTGTATGTTTGTCCTTCTACAGCACCTTATAAGTAATTCCAGATTTCTTCTTAAGCCTGCATATATGGGTCCCTCAGGCCTATATTTTATTGTGTGAAATAAAATATATTGATGTGTTTATATCCATATTTATCATTGCTATATGTTCAATCACCTGACAAAGAAATCAGCCAAGAAAAGTAAAACTGTTTATTACATTTACGGGCCTTACTGACCTTTATCTCTTTAAGGAGGAGCCAGTTGCCAAACAAATTGTCTAATTTCAGTGCAAATTTGTAAAGGCAGAGCTCTGACAAAATGCGTGCTTTTACTACATTGTCAAGAACCTGCTTAAGTTAGATCAGTAATTTAAGTATAGGCTAATATGTTTAAGTAATGCAAATTATGATAATTTGACCTATCTTTTTAAAAGCACATTAGAATTATTTTATGGGTTCAATTTTACAAGTAATAGTATAATACTAGAATAGTATTATAAGTAGTATAATACTAGAATACAGTCAGTTCATTAGCAGTAGAAGGAAAATTCAGTAATTTTGTAGTACTACCTATACTCTACAATGTTTTGACCAAAAAAAAGTAATATGAATAAAACATTTTGTAAGGCAAAGAAATTTCTAAAAATACTATTCACAGAAAAATCCAAATTAGAAATAAGTTTAACAAATTTCATGCACACCCTTGTAGGGGAGGAAATATAGTTTTTTTCTCATTCTTAGTTTCATTTTTGAGACCTTATAACAAAAGAAAAAATGCCAAGAGAAAAAAATAACAAATTTATTTAATATAAGTTTTATGTGACACTGGAGCCCTTGAAGATCTGATGAACAAAAAGAAAATGGTGTAGTTTTCTTTTCTTACTAAATTTGTTGTAGAAGACTAAGGCAAAAAGATTACAAGTTTGAGGTCAGCCTGGTCAACTTAGTGAGACCCTGTCACAAACTAAAATTTTAAACATTTAAAAAAATTTTTTTTTTTTAAATTAAAAATTGGGCTGGGGATATAGCTCAGTGGAATAAGCGCCTGCCTAGCAAGTGCAGGGTCCTGAGTTCAATCCCCAGTACCACCAAAAAAAATTAAATTAAATTAAATTAAATTAAAAATTAATTTTTAAAAAATTTGAAAGTTTAAAAATTTTTTAAATTTAAAATTTAAAAAAAATTTTGAAATGAAGATTTGGTTGTGAATTTCAGTGTTAGATTCTTGTATAGCATGCTTAAGCTTCTGTGTTCAATCTCCGTTCTATAAAAGAAAAAAGGCTACACAAAGAAGTACAGAGTGCAGAGCATTGATGAACAATTAGATGAAAGAAGTACATCTCAAGGTAATACACAGGGTAGTGATGGACTTAGTAGGATGTGTTTGCTCGAATTCTGCTAATGGTCCCTATATCTTCAGAGATGTTCTTTTTCTCCAGGTATCGGGAAGGCACCTCTTGAATGTGAGGCTTTTGATCTGCTTCAAGGGAGAAGGGTAGAATAAGGTAAGTATGAGCTTCCATTTCCATTTTCTCAAATGCCAAATAACCACTTATAGTATGTCTTAAGCTCCATCAACCTCTACACAGATAACTATAAAACATTATTGAAACAAAATAAGGGAAACACAAATAGAGATGGTGCAACATATTTATGAATTTTAAAAATAAATGTACTAAAAATATCAGTTTTTTTCAGTGTAACCTATAGAGTCAGCACAATGTCTACAGGTCCTTAAATTTACATGTAGATGCAAAGAAACAATAATAGTCAAGGCACTCCTTAATGCCAACGAACTATGAAAACTTACTTAACTATTACGATGACTTTAAAAATCTAAAGTAATTCAGTGTTATAATAGCAGTAGAGTTTTAAAATAAGAAATACAATGTTTATAAGTTGATTTATGAAAAAAATATTAGTATAAAGAAGTTTTTTTAATGAATAGTGCTTGGTCCATTGGATATTTATATGGAAAAATATTGAAATTGACTCCTACTGCATAATGAAAATAATAATTAATTTCATGGTCACATGGCCCAGAAGAGGTCTCTGTTCTGGTCAACCCCGTGACAGTATATGTAGTGCTGATTCTTCCTTACAACTGAGTTGAAGCCATAACCTATCTACTTCAGGACAACAGGAGTTTCACGGCTCATTTCCATTTCCCTGAGCCCCGTACTATATAGAGGTTAACACACACAGGCCACCCCTACAGAATTTTGGTTAATTGAAGTTGGATACTTGAAATTATTAGGGTTGCAGTATTCCTAGTTAGTTTTTAGAGTAATGAAAGTCGTTCCAAGTTGATTCTGTACCAAAGCTCATTGGGGCAGTCAGCTAGTCTCATGTTATCCATCCAAATAAAAGGTCAAGTAATGGCTGTATTTGCATGCCTTGTCTCTCTGTGAATGTTGACTCCTTTTTCACAGTGGGTCATGTGTCCTGTTCCCTTTCTATGACTTTTTTTTAGTTATTTAAGTTTATTGGTACAATTTCGGTATACATAATGATCACAGTCATCAGAAGGCACGTGTACCTGTACACAATAGAACTTGATCTTTTTTTCTCCGCATTCCTCTCGCTGACTTCACCTTGCTTCCCCTCCTTATACCTTATTGCTATTTTTCCTTATCTAATTTTTGTTTTGTTTTACTTTTCTCTCCCCCACCCCACTACCCTGGTTTTCCTTCCCATTTGAACATTTTCTTCCTATTCTATAATATCTATTATACATTTTGGTCCTTATTTATGCTTTCCATTCCTCCCCTGATGAGCACTTGGATTGTTTCTAAGATTCAACTATTGCAAACTGTGCTGCATATATTGTGTGCATATATCACGGTGATATGATACTTCTAATGCTTTCAAGAAGATACCAAAAAGGGGAATAGGTGGGTGGAATGAGAACCTAGTTTTCAATATCTCAACACTGATTTCCACAGTGGTTTCAGCAGTCTACACTCCCACCAGCAGTGGAGAAGGGTTTCTTTTTCCCCAAAGCCTCACCAGCATCTGTTATCCATTGATTTCCTGATAATAGCCATTCTTACTGCTGTTAGATGGAATCCGCATTGTTTTAATTTGCATCTCTCAAATAACCAGTGATGTTGAACATTTGTTCATTTATTTCTTTGCCATTCTATTTCTTCATCTGAGCGGTGTCTGTTCATTTCAGGCACTAATTTTTGGATCAAGTGTTTAAATTTGGGAGGGGGTCTGGTTTTCTTAGTTCTTTATGTATTCTAGATATTAGTCCTTTGTCTGAGGAACAGCCAGCAAAACATTTTTCCCACACTGTGCATTGTCTCTTCAAAAAAAAAAGCTTTTATGCATGATATATCTTGACTCTTCCATAGCAGAGTGGGTAAAATTTGAACCCTGGCCCATACAATTAGGGGCTGGCCTCCAGCAAGGGGTGATCTGCTGGACCTCATTCTCTCCCTTACAAAGCAGAACCGAAAAAAACTCTAATAAAAAAACCAGATATCTACTGTGTGCTGTATTTAGGATTTAAAAGAAAATAATCAGTGTAAAACTGTGTGGTAAGAACAATGATTCAACACTTGCTAATTCCATATTGGCAGCAATTAAATGCCACACAGCTACAGCAAGTGGCAGCCAATTGTATACAAATAAATTCTTAGTCTTATCTGGTACGTGTCATTCTATTGCACAATTATTGACATTATGTGTAATTATTTCACAAGTTTTTATATAAACTATGTAAATGTAGATTGAATAAAATATATAAAACTTTGTCCTGTGGAAAATTATTCACCAAAATAATGCTAAATGATTTTGTAATAGTGTAATTTAATAATAAAAATCCAAGGGTTTGGTTTGTTTTTCTCAATAGTAACTTTTACTAATTTTTTTCTTCCTTTTTCCCTTGCCAAAACACAAACAAAAATCAATCTGCAAGTCTATATATTAACCTGACCTCTAGGGAAAATACCATCTCAAAATTGTGCTTTTCTAGTTGTCAGCTTGGGAGAACTTTTCCTGGCAACTTTCCTTTTCTGGTCTTTAACAGAGCCTAAGTCTTAGGAGCATTTTATTTAAAGTTGTTTATAACCAACTTCCAAAAACATCGAATGTCAATTGCACTATACTTTGAAAAGAAATTATTTGTCAGGATAGATTTCTTATCAGATCTAGCTTGTTGCAGAAGAAAAGCTTTTTATTTTATGGGAAAAATGACTTCTGATCTGATTTAGTGGCCTTTTAATTTAGATTTCCTAGTTTCATTTTCTTCTCCTCTTCCCTGACCATATGAAAAATAACCCAACAGGAATAAATGTGCCCTTTACTATAGACAAAAGCAGAATCTAGTACAGCACAAATCTTAAAGCATAGTAAAATGACTGATTAAACCAGGTGTGGTGGTGCACACCTTTAATCCTAGCATTTGGGAGGCTGAGTCAGGAGGTTCACTGCAAGATAAAGGCAAAATTGGACTACATAGCAAGACCCTGGCTCAAAAACACCGAACTAAAAATAAACAAATAAATAAAATGAGTAATTTGGATACAATTTTTAAATGGGAAGATGTTTATAAAATAGATCACTTAGAAAAATCTAGAGTTCTGGAAGTCCTCTTCAGTGATGAAAGCTGCTGCCAGGTGGAAAAGCTCTAAAAATACTATGCTGGGAACTCTTCTCTGGTAAGGCCTATACCTGGGCTTTGCCACACCAGATCTTCCTCCAGCGAGGGAGGCTGGCCTGAGGCACCACCTGAACAGCACAGCATTTCAGCGGAACTCCTCTCCTCCAGTAAGACCTGTGCGTGGGCTCTGCTCCACGCTTTAGAGTTAGGAAGGAGCTGGGACTGGGAGGGCCCATCCCTGTTGGTGGTTGAGAACTGCAGTGTGGAAGCAGCCTCAGGCTCTGGGGTCCTCAGGGTTGGGAGGTTAGGCCTGCTCTCCCCTGACCAGCTACCTAAGGATCCCGAAGCAGCGGCCCCTGCCTAACTACCATCAGTTTGAAGGCTGAGGCCCACATGCTTCCCATCCACGGACTGAAGACACTGGTGCTGAAGCCCAGCACTCCCCCACCATCGCAGGTGTGGTCTGAGCTGCACCCCAGCAATTGCCTGGGATCCCTTGGCCCAGTGGTCCACGGTCTGCTGCCACCTTGGGATTAGTTTGATATTCAGGTAAACTAGGGCCCCTAGAGTCCTTTGTGAGGTGCCTTGGTAGTTTGTAGCACAGCACTTGTCATCTGACATTCAAAATGACAAGACACAGGAGCAAAATGCAGTTGCAGAACACAACTCCACCCAGAACAAGTATAGGGTGCAATGACATAGGAGAACTAGGAAGCCACATACCTAAAATTTCTGAAATGATCACATCTGAAGTAAAGAAACAACTCCATCAGGCCATAGAAGAGATTAAATCTGAAATAATCTCTCAGGCAAAACACAAAGTGAAAATAATAATGGAAGAAATGCTTCGCACATACAGAGAAGAAACAGATAAAAGAAGATCAAAGGCAACAAATGGAAATGTTACATGAACAATTTAGGAATGAATTAGAACACATGAAACAGACTCGAAGAGATTTCCAAGAAGTGAAAACTTCTACTGAAAGCTTGCAAAACTGCCTGAATGAAGCCAGAGATAGAATTTCAGATCTTGAAGACAGCATGACAGTTAATGATTGTGAAAGGATCTTTTAAAGTCATCAAGGAACCAGGAAAAATCAATCCAACAGCTGCAAGACAAAGCAAAGAGAAATAATGTCCAATAATAGGAATCAATGAAACAGCAGGAGGCAACACAAATGACATAAAATGAATATTTGCAGAAATAATAACAGAAAATTTCCCTAAGCATGGTAAAAGATACTGATGTGCAGGTAAATGAAGCATACAGAACTCCAATGAGCCACAACCCAAACAAAACCACACCCAGACATATAATAGTCAAGATCCCAGATATCCAGCAAAAGAACACAATATTAAAACCTGCTAGAGAAAAGAAACAGATCTCCTATAAAGGAAAGCCTATCAGAATCACAGCAGACTTCTCAACAGAAACCATGAAATCAAGAAGAGCTTGGAGTGAGATATTACAGATTCTGAGACAAAATGGCTTCCAACCCAGACTGATGTATCCTGCAAAACTGTCCTTCAAATTCAATGGAGAAATAAAGTATTTCCATGACAAAGAACAACTGAAGAATTTCATGAGTGCCAAACAAACATTACAAAAAGTACTAAAAGATATTCTAGACATTCGAGAAAAAAGAGACCACAATCTCAAGAACAATAGAAAGGAACGCTTAAGCAGAACAAGCAATTAAACAGCAAAAGTAGGAAAGCAAAAGCAAGAAAACAGCATGACAAGAATAAGCCAAAGTATAACAGTTATAACCGTTAATGTAAATGGCCTCAATTCACCAGTCAAAAGAAACAGACTGGCTGAGTGGATTAAGACACAAAATCCCACAATATGCTCTATACCAAAAACACACTTTACTCAAAAGGAAATCCACAAACTGAAAGTCAAAGAATGGAAAACAATTCTCCATGCAACAGGTTCCCAGAAAAAAGCAGGGGTACCGATTATGTTTACAGACAATATAAACTTCAAACTGAAAACAACCGAAAGAGACAAAGAAGGCCACTATATGCTAGTTAGGGGAAAGCTGCAAGAGGAAGAAATAACAATCCTAAACATGTATGCACCAAATACTGGTGCACCAAAATATATAAGGCAAACCTTAACGGACATAAAAAAACAATCAATAACACTATTATAATCAGGGACCTAAACACCCCTTTGACGCAAAGAGACAGGTCAACTGGACTGAAACTCAGCAAAGAAATAACAGACCTGAACCAAATGTGTGAACAATTGGACTTAGTAGATATATACAGAGTGTTCCACCCCAGAACATCAGAATACACATTTTTCTCAGCTGCACACAGAACTTTCTCTAAAATAGAACACATTCTAGCCCATAGAACATTCCTACCTAAATGCAAAAGGATAACAGTTATCCCACACATATTATCTGATCACAGTGCAATGAATTGGAAATTAATGACAAAGGGAATTCCAAAAACTCCATAAACACTCGGAAATTAGACAACAACCTCCTGAATAACCAAAGGGTCACACATGAAATTAAAGAAGAAATTTAAAAATACCTACAAACAAATGAAAATGCAAATACAACTTCAGGAATCTGTGGGATGCAATGAAAGCAGTCCTCAGAGGGAAATTTATAGTGATGAACTCACACATAAAGAAAACAGAAACAAATAAATAGCCTAATGAGGCACCTCAAACTTCTAGAAAAAGAAGAACAAGTCAAGCCCAAAGAAGAGAGGAGATTTTAAAACTTAGGGCAGAAATTAATGCAATTGAGACAAAGAAAACTCTATATAAAACAAGTGAATCAAAGAGTTGGTTCTTCAAAAGAATAAATAAAATTGATAAACCCCTAGCCATCCTTATCAAAAAAATAAAGGAAAAAACTCAAATTCATGCAATAAGGAATGAAAAGGATGAAATCACTACAGATCCTATAGAAATTCAAAAGATCATTAATACCTACTTTGAGAATCTTTACTCCAATAGGATAGAAAACTCAGAAGAAATGGACAGATTCCTAGAAATGTACGAATTAGCAAAGTTGAACCAGGAAGATATAAAAATCCTGAACAACCCAATATCAAGTAATGAGATTGAAAATATCATTAAAAACTCTAAATCTATTGGAAGAGAAAGTAGTTAAAAATCTTGAAGACATAGGAGTAGGCAGAGAGTTCATGAACAAAAATGAAACTGCAAGGGAAACACTTCAAAGAATCAATAATTGGGACCTCATTCTAC
>PVLD010035495.1:0-11751 GCA_004027595.1 Dinomys branickii | reverse complement strand
AAAATGTACATGAATGTGTACAATAAATAAGATTGCATTTCTATTTTAACCCTTCAGATATTTATTATCAATAAAACATAAATTAGGTAAAAATCTTCATTATAACAAGATGAAATAGTTAACTTCTACAGAAATATGTATGAAATGAGGAAAAGAAAATGAAATATGAACTAAATGTATAGTTATTTACTAATTGCACATGTTTTTACTTTATTTCTCCTCCAAACATGACTAACTTATCAGAACAGGTACACATGGACAATAACAATTGAATTCTGTCTTTTTTGATATTTTGTCATCTTTCATATACATAGAAGTCCACATCTTGACAGCAAATTTTCAGTTTTGTTATTATGAAACTATATGTAGTATATGAAGATGTACCACGAAGAGCAGTGCTATATTCTGTCAAACATGAAATAAGGATTTCATGTACTCTTTTCTCTGGACCTCTTGGAAGTTAGGGGTGGCTCAAACATCCTCAAAATCCCATTGACTCCCTTAATAATCCTCTGAGGTCATCTTCATATCTCTAATTGAGTATTAGAGAGATTAATCCTTAACCAAAGTCATCCATCTCACCGTGTTGGGCTTAGATTCTATCTCAGGTCTGTTTAAATCAGAACTGCAGTGTTTAGCCCTGGATACTTGGGTGGCAAGTATGGGTAAAATCTGGGATGCCCAAGGATATGATGTGCAACAGAGATGGTAGGATTTTTTACCACTAATTTTTTCTGGTGTGTAGTTATTTTTTCTAGAATATAATTACTAAAACTATAAAAAATCAAATCAAGAAAAACGCAAAGATAGAAATACCCCAATATCACTGTTACAGGGGTGATATCAAAAACTCTAAATATGATAGAAGGGAAATATTATATCTTTCAACCTGTTAGATGTCTGATATGCACAGTTTATGTTCTTTAAAGATCAAAGAATGAATTTTAAGAACAACAGAGGTTAAGAGTAGGAAATACGTATTGAGAGACAGAAAGCTTCTGTCAGAGAGACAGGAGGGGGCCTGATTGGGTTGCCAGGGACCCCACTTTATAGGGATGTTTTATAGAACAAAACCCACATAGATACAATGTAGGTTACACTTATGCTTAGCCAATAAGATTATAAATATAGCTATTTAGGCAATATTGATCCAATGGGAAGCAGGTCACATAGTGAGCGGGCATGGAAAGAACAAAAAAATTTTTTCTAGGAAATCATGTGTCCAGAGGTCCTGGTCACTCACTGGGGTGACTGATGTCTATCTAGGCTTTGTTAGGCTTGGTGTTTATCCTTTGAGGAAGTATAGAGGGCTGGTTCTTCCATCTTAATCTTGAGGCCTGGTCTCCAACAGATGTGCCTCTCGCCACAGTTGAAATGGGTCTCTTTTTGTCCTGCCCCTCTCGAGGGCCCAGCCCTATCTGACTGCCTATATTTCCGCCTAGCTTACTTGTCTATAATTCACTGTCCTGTGAGAACTACTCTAAAACCCATAGGGGAACATTTTTCCCAGAGTTTTTTCTTTATTTTTGTAGACTCCCACCTAACACACTTTTTAAAACTCAGATATAAATTCTGCATTATAATTTGTCTTTTTCACTATGTTGTGGACATCTTGCCACTTGAATATATGTATATAATTCCACATACTTATTTGTGAATTGCAGTTTTCTAATTCTGTAGATGTGTCATCATACCAAACCTATCAGACAGTTATCAGTTTTTACTATTGCAAACAATACCTTCATAGTCTTTGTCTAGTTTATTACCTCAGGAAAAATTATGAAGTGAAAATTTTGGGGTCAAAAGATGGCTTATTTTAAGACACTGTATGTATTTTCCAAACTCCCCTTTAGAACTATTAAAAATTTGTATTTCCATTGGCTCTGCTTGCAGGCATATTTTCTCAAATCTCTGAATATTCACTTTCTTTTTCTCTTTAATCTCTGCCAATTTCACAGAATACTGTGATATCTCCTGATTATTTTAATTTGCATTTCTTTCACTACTAGTGAAAAAAACTATATTCTATTATGCCTGCTGGTTATTTTAATTTTTTAATGAACTGCTTTCTTATAGTTTTTTTGTCTACTCAATAGAGATAGCTGTCCTTTAAAATTTGATTTTTAAGAGTTTCTTACTTAGAGTTGGGTTAGCGGCTTTAAGCCTTATAGTTACTACAGAAAAGTATGTTTTCTTCTGTGACAAATAAAAAAGCATGTGCTTATTATCTGAATAGTGAAAACCTGGAAAACAGAGAGCAAAGGGTAAAAGTTACCACCCACCATATTTTCTTTCTTTACAAAATATACGAGATAAAACTAAAAAGTGTTTTCTCTTCCTCTCTTTACAATACAAATATTTGCGTGTTCATTATGCATCTTTTAGACTTATCTCCACAGTGAAAATAAAAATAAAGCATATTTTCTTTCTATTTTTTCATTGCCGTTATCATTATCATCACCCTCATGACCACGAAGAAATCTTGTAACCATTTTTACTTATATTTTCTACTATGTTTTTCAGGTTTTTAAAAAGAATATAGATAAATATTCAATTCTGCATTCCTCTGATAATTTTAGGGTTTCTTTTTTGTAATTAACTTCTTAGTTCATCTGGAATCTATAAAGTAGTGGTATAATTTTATGTTGGTTAAATGACTACAACATATCTAAGTGATTATAACATATATTGAATTGTCCATCCCTTTCAAACTGATTGCAAAAGTCATCAGAACCACTTAATAATGAGATTACCTGCTTTGGGCCTTTGTGTTTTAGCATCAGTTTTATACACATAAAGATTTCACGAAGCAGTTATAACTTAGTAATCTTGGCCTGGCTCTTCAGTTCATTATTCAGATGAACTTTTGAATTTTTTTTGTCAAGATGCTTTGAACTTTTTTTTGGGTAATTGTATTATGGATATATATTTGAGGCAGTTGGTAGTTTAGAGACTTTCCAGGAAACTGAGATTGAGTGTAGTGTACTAATTAATCTGGCAGAAGAAATTTCAGTGAAGTCTAATGCTGAAGTGGTGGCATGGCTACCGGCTTCTAGCCAGTTATAACTTGACAGTCAGGTGCAAGTGGCCCAGCTGAATGATTTAAAAAGTTTTGAGTTTGGCCAGAAAAGAAACTCCAATGAGAAGGACTTCCAGGAAGATGGCAACCGGGTAAGCAGCGGAGAAAGATCCTCCCAGAGAATCGTCACCCAGACACTGGAATATAGCAATATGAGAAAGACAAGGGGAGAGAAGTGGGTCCCCTGGGCCCAGTAAGCGTCTGAAATGAGAATTGAAGCCCTCAGAAAGAGCAAACAAGACCTCTCCTGGAGGAAAAACTGGGAGGGCCACCATGGCGCAGTTAGAGGAAGAGGAGGAGGAGAAACAGGGAGTCACCGCTCCATACACACCCTCGGCCCACTCCCTCATTCCAGCACATGCAGCTTCAGCTTCAGAGGCCGGTGCTTGAGGGAGCCTCCCAACTCAGCCAGGGGAGAGCAGAGTTCCAAGAGCTGGGCCAAAGCCAAAGTGGAGAAGGCACAGCCCAGAAAAGAGGCAGCAGCAGATGGGAGGTGTTGTTGAACCCAGTGTGAGGATGAAAAGTTACAACTGCCATTAAAGCAGAATGTCCACTCTCAGCAATGAGAAAAAAGTAACCAAGACAACAGCTAAATGCCATCTTCAACCCTGGACTGAATCCTTCACTGGAGGAGAAAAATACTGTGGGAACATTATCAAATCAGCAGACAAAATTGAAATAAGGCTGCCGGGTTAGATAAAAGCATTCTGTCAGTGTAAATTTGTGGGATTGATAATTGTACTGCACTGTGTAAAAATATTCCTATTCTTAGGAGGTATACACTGAAGTATTTTTAATTTAATCTAAAATTTTCCATCCGTACGTTTGCCGCACGTAATGACTACATTCATCGTGAGCAGTTGCTACATGTACCTGCACATCTTAATTCTGCTTGCTTCCTCTTCTCCTCCTTTGCTGCCCTACCCCGTCATCTCTTGAACCCCTTCCATTTTCAAAAGATCTAGCTCCCTTTTTACGATTATCTACTTTTTATTTTCTCTTTACTTATATTTTATAAGTAAAATACTTATAAAATGCTTACTTTTTATTTTCTCTTTATTTATACTTTGAGTTTTTCATATAAAAATTCCTTATTTCAACTTGCCACATGAATTATTTAAGGTATCGTCAAATGATTTGAAGAGAATTATTCACTCACACACACACGTGTAAGCATGCTATACACACAGGAGAGAGAGGGGTGGTGCTGTGGGAAAGCGGGTGCCTGCTGCCTGTTGCCTGAGCAGCATCCACGAGGGCCTGAGCCAGTTCGTGCCCCACCCTGAAGAGATGACTGACAGCACCCGCGTGGAGCGGGAGCTCCCTTCCATGCTCCTGCGTTGTGTGCAGGGTGCGCAGGTGCAGCCCAGTCTTTGCACCGGGTTCCTTCCTAGCAGGACAAAGAAACTGCACAGTGAGATTGTCATTGGAGGACAGTTTAAAAGGAAGCTATTTACAAAGTGCACATGCACGTGTGTGTGTGTGTGTGTGTGTGTGTGTGAGTGCGCGTGCGCGTGCGCGTCACAGCGGGGCAAAGCAGAGAAACCAGGGGAAGAAGGTGCAGTTCCTCATGACAAGCAGCGCGGGGAGCCAGAGCTATCAGAAAAAGGGTGTAAAATAGCAATTGCCTGCACCGAAGCCCAGAAGACAGATGTGGAGACCTGCCGTGGCCCCTGGATGGGAACTGAAGGCTTTGGAAGAGGGATGAGTCCCAACTCCAGCCCGCACTCAGCAGCCCAGCAGAGCGAGTCACGGGGACAAATGTCCTGACTTTCCTGTCACCCTCCCCTTTCCTGCCAGAGTCCCCTGTTGGCTGAATTCACCTGGACGCAGAGCAGAGAGCCCTTCGCTGGAACCCAGCAAGTCGCAGAGCAGCAGAAAAAAGGATAGGAAGAGATCCTGGAAAGGAAGAGGTGTTTAGCAACCAGTGATCGGTCCTATAATGAAGTTTTGTTTGTTTTTGTGGAAGCACAGAGAGCTGACATTTACCACCACCAAACAAAGCTTTCTTTTTAAAATTTTTTAAATTTAAACTTTTAAAAAAATTTTGAGATAGGGTCTTCCTGTGTGCTGTAGGCTGGTCTTGAGCTCTCCATGTAGCTGGGGCTAGCCTGGAACATACAATGATCCTCCTGCCTCAGTCTCCTGAGTGCTGGGTTACAGTGTGCACCATCATGCCCAGTTTATTTTTCAATTGTTTTTATATTAAGGATTTTTTAAAATTTATTTTAAATTTTATTTTAAAGGTAAAATAATGAAAACATTCACAAACACAAGTACATTTACAAAATAACACAAAAACAATACAAGCAATACAGAATTTCAGACAAGATGATAGGAAATTAACTATGGTTGTTATATTACGTATTGATATCTCCAAATTACTTACTCAGGTAAACAAATATAGATGTGTATATTAATCAAACAATTAAACATTAACTTTTCCTTTCAATAAAGCCATAGAAGTCAGTAGTACAGCTGTGCTAGCTCTCCTGTGTACACACTCATATACACATAGTTTCCCCTTCCTTCTTCTCGCTTTTCCCTCATCCCAGTTGCTCTTTACTTTTGAGCAGTTTCCTTTCGTTTCACAATGTCTATCATACCTCCTAGATCTTATCTACTCTTTTAGGTTTTTACACTGGTGAGACAATGTGGTGTTTACACATGAAGGTCTGATTTTTGTCACTTATGCGTATGGTCTCTTGTTCTGTCCTTTTACCTATAAAAGCTTTGAGTTTATCTTTCTTTATAGCTGAGTAATATTCCATTATATAAAAATACAACTTTTGTATGCATTCCTCAGTGGATGAGCATTTGAGTTGTTCCCAAGATTTAGCTATTACAAATTGTGCTGCTATAAACATGGGTGCACATATGTTGCTGTGATACAATGTTTTCAGTTCTGAGAAAACACCCAGAAGGGAAATAACTGGATTGAATAGGACCTCTAGTCCTACTTTGCTAAGAAATCTCCAAACTGATTGCCACAGTGGTTTCACCAGTCTACACTCCCACCAGCAGTGGAGAAGAGTTCCTTTTTCTCCACAGCCTCGCCAGCATTTGTCATTGGTTGATTTCTTAATGATAGCCATTCTTACTGGGGTGAGATGAAATCTCAGTGTTGTTTTAATATGCATTTCTCAAATGACTAATGATGTTGAACATTTTCTCATGTTTTTATTTGCCATTGTTGATAATTTTTTAAACTGATGTTAAAGAGTTTAATGAGAAAGCTGAAAAAAATATCATTTTCCTAATTAATGGAAACAGGATTTCTAAAGCCTTTGTTTCTTTAAATAAATTGTTCTCTAAATTGTCAACCATAGCCAATAAAAAATCAAATATAAGACAGTTTGTTACCAACAGAGGTAAAATCCGGTATGGATGTAGAGATTCTTCCATCACTTTTTTCCTAGAAATAGAATTCTTTTCAGATTTGACCAAAAAGTTGAAAATTTCAGGAGTTATCTGCCAAATTGTGATGCAGGGTCTCTGGTGACCCAGCAGGAGTTCATCCCGGCCTTTTGCAGAGGCAGTGCCGAGAACGGGGATAGGTGGGATGACGTCCAAAGACTATGGGGTTAGAAAGGACAACCAAGGGCAAGCCGAGGCTCTGGATGGCTTGTAAAGGCAGAGCCATGGTGTTACAGTGCGTGGCTATTGACTCGGGCCCAAGGCTATGACAGGTCAGTGCCCAGCACTGTCGACTATTTAAAAGGGAAGAGCAGCTCCTTCTAGTCCTGTTAGGGCTGGAGCTGACCATGCAACTTCTTGGGATCACTGTTGTGAGAAACAAACGCATTGCAGTTTCCTGCACCTGCACCCACCCTTCCATCCTCTTCAGCTCAACTTCCCATCCTCCCAAACTCTTTCATGTGCTCGACTCACGGGGGTCTCCCCGAGCAGACTGCCCTTTCATCCTGCTGCGCCTTTCAGCAGGATGAGACTCCAGGTGAGGCTGCAGTAATGAACAGATGAGAACAGAGAGCCTTGAGTCACAGTTTATAGTTCCTCCATGAAGCAGTGAAGAGGTGCATGGTCCTGAGTCGGCAGGGCAGCACTGTTCCACTTGGTCACTTGGGAACCCAGTACCTAACATCTGATTACTTCACCATCTCCTAGGGTGGAGCTGTTGGCCACAGAATTGAGGTGGGCTCACCTTCCTGTCCTGCAAAGAGAGCCCAGGGTAGTGTCTCTGTGTCTACGGAGAAGGCTCAGAAATCTTACACTTAGCCACAGCTCACACTGCAGGCCTGCACTGTCTGTGCTCACTGCAGGGAAGCTACGGACTATAGCTGGCAGCAGCGTGCTCTACGCTAACAAACAGTGTTCACCAAAGCAGAGAACACAGAACAACGAGGAGCGTCTGCCTCCTGTCAGCTGTTTTCTCAGCCTGGAATGAACTTTGCTGACCTTGACTGTTTCATTCATCTCCACTCCCTGCCTTTCGTATCTTACTAAGAAAAAACCTCTGCTCCTCCATATAGCTTTTTGTTCATCCTCTCTGATATAACTATCTGCGTACAGCATGGGCTGCGAGCTGCTGCAGAAGCCAGCAGTAAATTACTGAAATCAGTCCTGCAGTTTAATCGCATTTATAGTGTCTATAAAACCTCCTAAGGATTGCAGTCCTCACTTTATAACTCTGCAGCACAGCGCTGCTGTTGAAGAAAAACTGTTCACAGCCCTGTTCATGATATTTTATATGCTCCAAAGACAAAGATCTTCTGTGATCAAGAAAGAGTTTTTCTCAGGCACTGACTTCTTCAGTGTTGGCCCTTGTGTCTTCTTCTATAGGATCTGCTTAACTTTCAGACCAGATATGAGATGCTCTCATTTGTATCAAAACAAAATTCGTGTATTTAGCAAAGCTCAGCAGCTCATTTGTGAAGTTCGTGGTGCTGAGAGCTCATTTCATTTACTGCCAGGATATAGCTCAGCAGCACAGCACCTGCCTGGCAAGCACAAGGTCATCAGTTCAATTCCCAGTACCAAAAAGAAAAAAGAAACAAAGAAAGAGAAAATATCACTGAGGTCAGCACCCACTGAATGTGTATTGAACACTTGATTCATTCAGCAGATAAATGCATCAGCAGAGATGGCCAACACTTGATCCAAGAGCAGTTCCAAAGGTTCTGGTTATTCCAACTGTCTCAATCATTCATCGGCATCTACAGGGTACATGTCTGCTCACTAGCTTCCCACTGACCAAAGTGGACTATCAGAGTGTACAGTCCTCTCTTGAGGAGAGGGCAAGATGGAGTTTCATGCCTTTTAGAAATCTTGGAAATTAATAGGGATAATCCTATAGTCTGCTTGAGTAGAAGCTGATCTGAGCAGAGGGTTTTTCTGACTTCTAGGGAGTTCTAGCTCTGGCTCTTCCTTCACACTTTATTGTGGTCTCTGTTTAAGAAGAGGTGACGGCAGAACCCCAGGCCTCTTCATCACCTCAGAGCCAACCCTACACTCTGAGTGCGGTGGGAGACTCCAGAGTGATTGTGCTATTGGCTCACATCTTCACCCAGAACAGGCTTGTCTGGGCTAGGAGAACAATGTAAGTAAGAAAACTAATCTCATATCAAGGGTATATACTTAAAGACAAAACTACCAAGAAGGTGACAACATGCTGGATCAACACTTACTCCAGAGCAGGGCATAGTGGTGCACACCTGTAATCGCACACATGGGAGTTTGAGGCAAGAGGATCACCTGAATTGGAGGCCAGCCCCAGCTCAAGTTCAAGGCCAGTCTGCACTACATAGCAGGCTGACCCTGTCTCAAAAAATCAAATAAATAAATATTTATCCCAGTCTTTTCCTCTTTGCATATTAATATCCAGCAGACTCCACAATGATTACTGGTCCCAGTTCCCATGTCTCAGAGCCTCTGTAAGGTCCCAAATCTTCCTGGATTCAGTTGTATTTAAAATTCTGTGCTTTCCAAAATTGGTACATGGACTACTGTTTTCATAAACAGAGCATCTAAATGAAAATTTCACTTTTACTTTATCCTGAGTGTCCTGAGTTCATTCTATCACAAAATCTGTGGGTTTTTCTCTACATAAAATAGGGTCAGAGTCTCCTTAGCTTTTAAGTCCCTAAAGAAACTTGAAACTATGCTTCATTGTCAAAGTAGGTGTTTGGTGTAGAACTATTTTTTGTTTTTGTTTTTCCTGGAAACATCTTAAAGCAGGAATTTAGATATTTTAGGGCCACCCTAACAAAACTAATCACAAGCTTTGATTCCAAAAGTATCATTTAAATTACAATAATTTATGTTAAACTTTTATTTAGGAAAGAAAATACTATTGGTGAATTCGACTGCAAAGATATTCATATGCATAGAAACACAGTCAAATTGTTTAAAATGAGAGAATAGGCTGTTGAGATAAAGGCACAAACACTGTTACAAAATAATATGTACTACTCAAGGTACTGTGGCTGCTGTCTGACTTTGGGCCCAAATAGGATTTGAGCATATCTGAACTGACCCAGTGAAGAGAAAGATACCATGGAGTTAATCACCAAGGTAGGAATGGAGGTTTGGAGCTGCAGAAGCAAGAGTGGGCATGCACAGGTGAGGGGACAGAGTAGAAGGAGGCCAGACTGCTGTTACTGCTTGAACAGCTGTTATGATTCCAGGAACTCCAAGAACACCACTGGCCAGTGAAATGGGCATGTTACCGAAGAAAGCCAAGTGGACATGAAGCACTCTGCACTGCAGTGGAAACCTGCGCTCTAGCCTGTCTTCCTCTAGACTTTACTTCTTTCTCTAGCCTTGGTTCTCTTAGTTAATGTGGAGCTGGTTTGGGCTACATGATTTCATGTTCTCTGATTCTAAGGAGAACTATGCTTTTAAAAAAAACAAGAATTAACATGGTATGATATAATATGAAGACCAGTAAATAATGGGAGAAAGGGGGCTGAAGAAGAAATAACTAGGTTTTGTTCTTTCACTGAATAGAAGCAGGTCCTGAAACTCATTTCTTCAAACACCAGAAAGCAGAGACTGGTGAATTTCTGTCTTGTCTGCAGATCTCCACAAGCTCTTGTTTCCATGGGAACAAGGAAACAAGGCAGTTTCCTAACAGATTGATTTGAGATGGCTTTAAAATTCCACGACTTCTGGAACTTTCCTTCCATCTGTTTCTGTTGTGCTGGACTCTTTTGGTAGAGTGAAAATGCAAAGGCAAGTAGCAGCTGGAAGACAAAATTGTCTTTTCCTGTTCTGCCAGCAAATTCTGTTCTTGAGGTGGCAAATGGGGAAAAAGAAAACCAAAAAAAAGATACCAAACATCTTAAACATCATTATTTTCATATTCTACAAGAGTTAACAAGCCTATCATATTTGGTTAGCAAAATATTTTTAACATTTCTGTCTCTCTCCCATCTCTACTTATTCCCTGTATTTCGGCCTCTGGGCATCTGTTTGTTGGGAGTATTGCTTTGTAATTTTGTTACCATGTCCTTGAAGTTTTTTTCTCAATTTCTTTACCACCAGCAAAACAAAAGCAAACAAACAAAAACCCAACAACAAAAATCTATGTAGCAGAATGATACAGGGAATGATATACATAGATGATAAGAGAAGTGTCCTCCAAAATATTCCAGCAGTACTACATTTTTATGTGCATTTGTCTCCAATTAATGAGAAGGAAAGTGATGGAGAGAAAGCAAAACACATTTTTTGACCCTTTCTCAGCCCCTTTTGAGGAGAACCAATTCTTCCAATGGCTATGTGTTAGGAATAAGAAAACTATGAAAATACATATAACCTAACAAAGTCTAAAATTCTGTCAAAACAAATTCCAATTCCTTCAAAGGAAAAACCATGATTGCATTCTCCATAAAGTATTTTCCACAGGGTACAGTTTACAATATAGTTTTAAACATACAAAACAGCAAGAAAATATGACCCACATCAAGAGAAAGTAGTCAATAGAAGCAGGCCCCAAAATGATCCATATAACTTATCAGATGAGGGCTTTAAATATTATAAGTTTAAGAATTAAATGAAAGGATAGAAATAAATAAACAGATGTGAATCTCAAGAAAAAAATGAAACCACCCACATGCACCTGCACACACATGAAACAAAAGGAAATTCTAGAACTTGAAATAGCTGATGTGAAGAATTTGTTAATTGTATGCAGCATCAAGTAAGGTGCTAGACGAGGGTAGTTGACAAATCAATAGAAATTATTCTAACTGAGTGAAAGAGAGCTGTCTTAGATACTTTTCTTTTATTGCTGAGACAGAATACCCAACACCCAAAGTTAAAAGAGGAAAGATGTGTTTAGCTCACAGTTTGACACTACCTCAGTCCATAATCTGCTGGCTCCAAGGCACAGTGGCATGTGGCAGAAGAGAGCAGTTCATGGCAGCAGAAGACAGCAAAATCAACAAGCATGAGACAAAACTCTTTCTGTTCCTTATATGGTATCCCAACTACTGGGCCCAATCCACTCAGTGGACTGATCCAGCACTCACCCACCCTAATCCAAGCACCCTTCATCCCAGCATTATACTATGAATCAATCACATACTCTAGACTCAGCTATCTTCAAAGAAAAAACCCTATGCCTACATGAGGCTTTGTGGGGACGTCTAGACACAAACCATAACAAGAACAAAAAAATTTAAAAGAAGAAGGAACAGCCTGAAGACTTA
>PVLD010035494.1:0-11752 GCA_004027595.1 Dinomys branickii | reverse complement strand
GCTCCCTTGCTGCTCACCTGGTCGCCATCTTCCCCGGAACCCCCGAGCCCAATTTCTAGATTAAAGACATTTACATAGAGAAATTCTCAAATGCAGTTAAAATCTAAAATTTGAATGAAAATGTAGATCTGTGTATTTTATTGAGTTCTTAAAAGTCAACTTAAATAGTGTAAAGAAGAATTCTTAAAGTTATATGGCCCATGAACATATATGTATGTGTATTCTTGCTATATCAGCACCTGAGTTCTGAGTTTGAAGAGAGAAAGATTTATAAAGTTCTGATAACAGAGGGTGGTTAGTCGGCCACATTCTGAGTTTTAGGTCGAGTCTGGATAGCTAATAATGCTTGTGAGAATTTATTGGAATCTGGTTTGTTCCTGAATTTTGGAAAGGGAGAATTCAGCAGTTCAATTAGTGAAGGATCTCTGTATTCTTGTGCTTGTACCCCTTTAAATTTTACTTGCTTAGTATGTTTTTTATTTATTACTGTATTTGAAATTACGATCTGTAGTGGTAAAAATTCTTTTACTTTGGAAAGGGAAATCAATTTTAAATTAAATCATAAAATGTAATTTAAAATGTGGGAATGCAAAACATTAAATTAATGTATTAATACTAATTTAAAATAATTTAGAAATATAACTATTTTAGAGTTACTAAGGCCATATCTGTTATAGATATGGATAAGAAACTTTTGTTAGTTTAGAAGATACTGATAATTTATCTTAATTTCCTATAGGATAGAGCAGTGGTGGTGAAAACCTATGGCATGTGTGCTGCAGAGAGCTGTTTGTATCATTGAAAGGTGTAAAAGATTCGCTATCACTGGGGTAGAGGGATGAGGAATGGAAGATAAATCATTACTTCTTACAAACAGCAGTTAAAAGCTACATGTCAGATTAGTTTTAATAATGGGTCTTTATTAATGATTTGTAAGATCTCAGTTACGTAGATTTATACCGTTTGCCACTGATCAGAGGTATGATTTGAACAAATTTAAAACTTTTCCTCCCTTTGTGTGACAGTGACATATGTCTGTTTTACAGTTTGTACAATGAGATAATACATGCAAAACACTTAATATAGTTCCTAGGATTTAGTCAATTAACAGTAAATATGAGTGTTACTAATATTGAATGTTTTAATTCCGAGTTTAATTTGCTTTAAATAGTGTATATATATCTGAAAAGTTGGGTACAGTTTGATTAACATTTCAAAAGTATTCCAGAATTTTATTGTCTAAAGGAATATTTTATAGCCAGACCACTAGTTAGCAACAAATATGTATTGCATATTATTTTTGTCAGGTCCTGTTTGTAAGGAGGTCTGCATAAGGGGGGTAATGGATATTAGATAAGTGATTTTGGTTTTAAGTGTAGTGAGTGTTAGGGAGTTGTACCCAATGTGAACAGAGCACTTAGTGGAGTGAGCAGCATATGCTGTGCGGTTGGAGGGCAGTGGGAATAGGGAAGCTTCATTCGGGAAGCAATGGCTCAAAAACTTTGAGTAGGAAGTCCTAGAAAGGGGAATGGATTCAAGCAGAGCGCAGGTCTGAGAGCCCTAAGGCTCTCAGGAGGATCTGAGAGTCCTTTAGTATGGCTGATGGGCGGAGTAACTGTGTGGGGTCAGATAATGAGACTGGGTGAGAGGTCAGAATTGTCTTGCATATAGATTCTTTGGACGTCCTCATTGTTACAGAAATTTGAATTGGTTGTCAGCATTCACAGGTCAGGATATTTCATGTTATATTTAGGATTTCTAATTTCTTTTAAAAAATTACTCTAAATTTTTATTAGTGTATTTAATTACTCCAGGCAACACTCTGTATTTTCATGTGGAAACACTCGACTAGAATCTGGTAGCAGCTGCTGTCCATTTTCTGCCACTCAACAAAGGTGTCAAATGGATAAATGTAATAAATCAATACTTACCCTGGTTGTTTTTGAATTTGCAATCCCTGGGTAGTATCCTGGAGATTCTGTAGTTAAATTTAATTTGGTTTTATCCTAAGTATACTATGAGAAGTTACTAATGCAAGGGAATGACATGATCATTTTAAATTTTTAAACATTTCAAACAATCAATTTGTGTAGGGGGCTAAGCAAGTTGGAGGGTCAGTGTCACAGAGGAAATTGACCACACTGGAGATAGTGGGGAAGGAGAAATATTAATGTAGAAAAGGAGTTAATGCAAGAGATGTTAAATTAGTTGGTTTTACAGAAAGTGGTGGTTAACGGTCTACCATGTGGGATAAGGTAATAAGGTAGAAGGGAAAGGGGAGTCTAGAATAACGTCTAGGTTTCTGGATTGCCTGGCATGGATTAATAAGGCATACACTATTTGATGAATGCTTTAAGTTCTGTAATTTATTTTAAATGAAATATACTTTTATGAGGACACCAGTGTGTTTGCTTCTATTAAATAGTTCACAAATAATCCAGAGTTTTCACTCCTTATCCCCCTGGGTGATAACACAATGTACATAGTTTGGGTTGACTGTGCCCTTCTGATTTTAAAGAACTTTGGCTTTAATATACATGAATATTGTACTCTACACTGATGTACATAAAGTGGCAATTAAGATTTCTTTCATTTCTTTAAAGCTGACATTTGTTTTATTTAATGGTATTATATAAATGGGCTCTGTGTGTGTGTGTGTGTGTGTGTGTGTGTGTGTGTGTGAGAGTCAGTGTGTGTGTGAGTGAGCTTGTAGGTGTACTGAAACATTTATCTGGATAGCTGATACATTTCATTCTCCAGTCAAGATTTTGTTACTTTGAACTGACTACTTGAGGATCAGGTATGTTTACCTATGAGTTTTTTTTTTTTTTTTTTTTTTTCTGTATCAGGACTCCAACTCAGGACCTCACGCTTAGCAGGCAGGTGTTGCACTGCTGAGCTATATCTCTGGCCCCTTATGATAGTTTCTTTAAAGGGGAAAAATGTGAGCACTGTAATAAGAAGGACCTAAAGTTGTGTCTCAGCTCTGCTAACTAGCTGTGTGACATGGTACTAGACATAAGCACTCCAAACCTGTACTGGCCGATGTGGTAGCCACTAGTCCTCTTCAAGACCAAGAGTCTTGTTTATAGTGAGCTTTAGTGATTTTCTCTAGTTAATGTGATTATTTGTAGTTTGTTTTTTGTGTATGAGATACTCAGTTGCACTATTATAATTTTAATTTTCTTTCTATCATTCATCTCATTCCACTTCTTTACCTTTTTTCTCCTATCCTGTTTTTTAAAAATTATTATTCTATTATTAAGGCTTTGTGCTCCTATTTGGAGGACATTTTGTTGTTTTATCCTGTAGTAAGTCTGCTGGATATCTCAATTCTCTTTTAATGTTCTCTTTTAATGTATTTTCACCCATTTATCTCCTGATTATTTTTCCTGTTTCCTTTTATGTAATTGTGAATTATGTATGAACTATTCGTACTTGACACTTGTCAAAAGCGGCTGGTGTAGATGCCTTTGCTGCACTATTATTATCATTATTATTTTGATCTTTGGATATAGTATTGAGTAAATACCCTTTCTAGAAAGTTCTATAGTTGGAGAACAAATTATCTTCCAGCCATCATTCTCCTCTCTTCTACTTTTGGTGATACCTTCAGTAGTCTCAACTGTTGTGTTGCTTTTGTAGGTCTTTATGTAATTCCCAAATGAAGACTACAGTTGATAGTATGGACAATCAGTAAGATTTCTTTTGTCTTGTCCCTCATCACCCGTCAACCCTGAATGTGGTTTCTTCCTTTACATAAATCCTTCAAGAATCACTCAGTGATAGATTGTAGTTAGGTAGATAATAATTGAGGAGGAAGTGCTAAGGAAGTTAAACAGTATTGTGATTACTGGGAGTTTCTGTTCCATCTCTCTTTGGGGCAGACCATTGGATCTCTGAGGTAAGGAACAGTTTGGGTAAGGTAGTAGTTCAGGCTTTTTTTTGGCTTCATGAGGAAAAGCTTGGTTCTGTAAAATCTAGGTATACTTACAGGTTGTGAAAAGTTCTTCAAGATTCTGACATTAACTCTGTGATGGGTATTGTTTTGATAACCTGGGTTTTTTTTTCTTAAGTCATTTTCTATGCCTTTCACAGTTATTATTGTAATGCGGAAGAGGCTGGATTTAGGGCTACTCACTTAATGACATTTTGTGTACTGTTACTTAAAGTCTTAGTTTGGATCCAAACAAAATAAATGATTTTGCTTTTATTAGTTCCATGTTTTAGGGTTACTGAATATATCAGTATCTTTTTCATTCTTCTCAAAACTGAATAGAATTTTCCTATGGCCTAGTTAACATGTAAAATGCGCAGGTTTTCATGTTGTCCAGTGAACGTTGGCTGTTGTGGGAGATAACATCATAAGATGCCCATAATAGATGAATAATATTTACTGATTAAAATTAAATGTTTCAAGGAACATAAACACTAGTTTATTTGCTCTAAAAGCTGTAATGACCATTACAGAATTTCCCTTTGATTTCATAGGAAGGGTTCAAGGCCTGTGAAATGTTTATTTTCTCTCATTTATCAATTTTTTTTTACTTATTAAAGTATCAGAATCACAGTCAGGCTATTTCTTCCAAAATATTAACATTGATTTTTATAGGTTCTATAGCATAGTTTAAAGTTTTATTTTCTGTCATTGGTGGTGTAAATCTGTGTTAGAATATTTTGAGTTATTTTTGTTTAATCTTTAATAGTGTTTTTTGATCTTCAGGTTCTTGTTAATATTATTTTACTTATTTACAGCCAAGGTACCCCAAATCTACATCTAGATCTATCCCTTTAGCTTCCCTGCTATTAGGTAGTTTTTTCTGTTGTTGTTTCTTATGTATTATGTCTGTGATTGCATATTTAAAGGGTCTTACAGTCATTTGCTTACTTAGCTTTCGTTTCCTAATGGAAGATCGACTTCTTTAAGGACAAATGACTATATTTTGTTTATCTTTGTATTTCCAGTGCCTGAATGCAGTTGGTTCTTAATAAAAGTATATTTCTGTGGAATAAATATCCATGGCAAGATAAAAATTTCACAGGAAAAAGTCTAAACAAAATTCAAGGAAGTTTTAAGAGAGAAGACGCAAAAGCAGGAGCAATGCCGCCTTAAATTGAAAAGGATGCAGTCTTTAATATAGACCCTTTAGAAAAAATGAGAAGGCTGGAAATCATACATATTGGTCTTACCTAGAACAAAGTTAATCCTACAAATGTATGTAAAGTATTTTATAGCTCCCTGCATTGAATTTTTCTCTCTTCAAGAGAAAGAAAGAAAATATAGAAAACCCTGCCCTTTTGAAATAGGGTTTCACTGTGCAGTGCAAGCTGGCCTCTTTGTAGCCCACACTGGCCTCGACCTTGTAGCGATCCTCCTGCCTCAGCCTCCTGAGTCCTGGGCTTACAGGCATGTACCACTGTGCCTGGCAATAGAAAATATTTGATGAGTGTTTTCATATATTCAATTTTCCTTACTCTTCACTGATTGACTCTACATACTTCTTGGGTGAGAAAATTACTTTTCTAGTTTCATTTTCCCTAACTGCAAATTCTGTCAGAAAAGTTTATTTTGACTGCTATTGTATTTTTGCTGTAACTTTTTTCCTTTTAGAACATGATTGTAATGAAATCTGTATTGGAGGTTTATTATTCAGGTTGGGTTTGGGGTTTTCTCATAAAGGAGAATCTTCTGCAAAGGGCATTCTTTATAGTGATTTGTCTTGGAGTGTTACATTGTCCAGAAGGAAGGTATCGTTATTTGTTTATTTACTGAACTTGAAATCTTCCGCCTCCGCCTCCTGAGTAACATGACTCACATGCATGTGCTACCCAGCCTGCCATATCACTGTATAGTTTGAAGAACACTGGCCTAGTTGTAAGAAATAGGGGCTCTCGCTTCAGCCTTGTCCTTCGTTTTTGAAATATTTTTAGGTAAGCTGTTCACCTGCGTTGTTCCTTAATGCCCATATTTATGAAATAAGGAAATTGACTGATTTTTTTTGATCTCATGTATATGAAATACATGTAATCTCATGAAATAGGGAACTGATGAACGTGCAATAATTTAGTTCATCTGTCACAAATACTGTGAAGATAAATTTATTCTAAATAGGAATTAGTGTCATTTTGTATGTAAAAATTAAGTTTTAAAATTATTTTAGAAATGACTAAAATATGTAATGGAAGTAGGACAAACTTAAAAAGTGAAAGTGAATGGAATGACTGTTTTACATATTATCATTAGTTCACAATTATAATTTATTATTCATTTTATGTGCCAGCTTAAAGATTATTGGTATATTTACAAAAGTATTTTCAAGGTGTCAGTATGGACTCTGTTAAGAATAGTTTTTTTTTCATTTGTTTTCTACAGTATTAGGATAGATTTCAGGTAAAACAATCCTTGAGAAAGTGAGGGCTTAGGTCCTGTGAAGGGTCTTACTCCTGAGGTAGTTTTCTCTAAGACTGTAATTAACCTTTAATTTGAGAAACTACTGAAAGTATGTTATTTTCGGTTGTTGACAAGAACTTTTGGAATAGGTTATTAATTTTTTTTTTTAAAGGTAATCTGGAGACTAAAAAACTATAGGTTTTAAAAAATATTTGCATATTTATAAAATTAAACTATTATTGATATAGCTCTCTTGGTGTCTCTGATACTAATATCACCATTATAAGATATTGGTCACATTTTTTTTAAGAAATACTATTTGAGTATTTATGTTGTACCAAGCATTATGTTGAGTATTAGAGATTATTGGGGAAAATTACAGAAGATAATTTTGACACTGGGTACTACTAAAGTTCAAGTCTTAGTATCACTATTAAAATATCTTTTGAGCCAGATTTTAAGGGTCTTAGAGTTGTATATACCTTACACTTATGTGAGATCATGGTAGAGCGATCTAGGTCAGTAGCATCTTTTAAGTTTGGATAAGTTAATTGCTTCTTCTTTCCCATGGTTATTTTTCTGATATGCCTATATGTCATTAATTTATGCATTATGGTATTATAGACTGGGTTTTATTGAAATAAGAGGCTTTTTGATTAGGAACTGGGCTTTGGCATGAGTCAAAAAAATGCTAAGTGTGCTAAATTGAGATCTGGCACAATTCAACATGTTTATGTATTTAAAGCCATTTACAGATAGCTGTATACAGTTATATTTGTACATTTACCTGTACAATTATATATGCATATGTGGTTTTTTTTCAGTTCCTTGTTGTTAGGTGGAATTTAATGTGAGGCTTATGTGTTTGGCATGTACCTGTTATGTATATAAAAATGTTATTTTTTTTGTTATTTTGTGATGGCCTTAATAAACATTTACCTTTCCAGGCCAGAGATATAGCTCAGTGACATAAGCACCTACTGGTAGTCCTGAGTTTGATTCCTGGTACCAAAAAAACCCAAAATTTACCTTCTCATGACCTAGATTATTTTCCCCCTGGTTAAAAACACTGGTAATACCTAGGGTAAGACAAACATTGAGCAACAGGCTTAACTTGCAAACTCTTGGTGTGAATGTACACTAATTGAATTTTCATGAAGAACCATTTAGTTGCACCAAGTAATTTAAAGTGCATATTCTTTGATTTAGCAATTCTAGGAATTTATCCTTAGGAAATCCACACATCAGTGCACAAAGAAGTGTTCATGAAAATCCCCTGAAGCTGTAATATGACATACTGTAAATAATCCAAATGTCTGTCAACAGGGGATTAGTTAAATAAAGGATAAATTCTGCTAGATACAGAGATTTTTTTGTTTTAGTTTTAAATATTCTTAAAGATGTTTCTGCTTATTCCCAAAAGCACTACATTTTTGATTTCATGTTTTTATGACCGTATATTTGATGTCTTGAAAGCTAGGTCCTCTGTGTCATTCTTGCTTTTCAAAAAATTATAAGCATACACAAAAAGTCAAAGGTAACCTGGTGAATTTCAGTGTACATATGTTTTTGCTTGTTACATCTTTACATTTTCTGATTTTAGCTGAAGGCAAATCTTTATCCCAATTGGACCCTGTCATTCTCAGTATGTAGGTTTATACATCAGTGACATATTTATTTTGTTGCATATTTTTATTTTTTTATTTTAAAAGTAAAAGAATGAAAACATATTAACAGCTGCTTACAAAGTAGCAAAAAAATACAATTAAAACTGAATTACAGACAAGGTGATGGGAAATTGATGGTGGTTGTTGTATTTCATATTGATAACTTCAAAGTGTATACTCAAGAAAACAAATATAGACATGGAAGGTTGATCAAACAACTAATCATTAACTGTTCCTTACAATAAAGAGGCAGAAGGCAGTAATACAACTATGTTAGCTATCCTGCATATAGGTACATGCATACATAATTACCCCTTTGTTCATTTTCTCTTTCCTCTTATCCCAATTGCTCTTTACTTTTGAGCATTTTCATTTCACAATGTTTATCATACCTCCTAATTTATATTCACACTTCCAGGTTCTTACACTAGTGATACAGTATGTTGCTTACACATGCACATCTGATTTATTTCACTTAGGAGTATGGTCTCTAGTTGTGACCATTTACCTATAAAAGCCTCAAGTTTGTCTTTCTTTATAGCTGAGTAATATTCCATTATATAAAAATGCCAGTTTTTTTATCCAGTCTTCAGTGGATGGACATTTGGGTTGCTTCCACAATTAAACTATTATAAATTGCACTGCTATAAACATGGGTACAATGTTTTCAGATCTTCCGGGAAAATACCCAGAACAGGAATAGCTGGGTTGAATGGGATCTCTAGACCTAGTTTGTTGAGGAATCTCCAAACTGATTTCCACAGTGGTTTCACCATTCTGCATTCCCACCAGCAGTGGGGAAGAGTTCCTCTTTCTCCACAGCCTTGCCAGCATTTGTTATTGATTTCTTAATTCTAGCCATTCTTACTGGGGTAGGATGAAATCTCAATGTTTTAATTTGCATTTCTCAGATGACTAATGATGTTGAACATTTTCTCATATATATATTTGCCATTTGTATTTCTTTATCTGAGAGGGGTATATTCATCTTAGATGCCCATTTTAGAATTGGATCTTTGAATTTGGGGAGGTTGATGTTTTTTAATTCTTTATATGTTCTAGATAGAAGACCATTGTCCGAGGGACAGCAAGCTAAAATTTTTTCCCAATTTGTGGGTTTTCTTTTTACTCTGCTGGTGATGTCTTTAGATGTGCAAAAAATTTTCAGTAAGATGAGGTACAAGTTGTTGATTCTTTGAAGTGTTTCCCTTGTGGTTTGATTTTTGTTCATGAACTCTCTGCCTACTCCTGTGTCTTCAAGATTTTTACCTACTTTCTCTTCCAATAGATTTAGTGTTTCAATTTTAATATTGAGATCTGTGATCCACTTTGACTTGAGTTTGGTGCATGGTGATAGACTTGGGTCTATTTTCAGTATTTGGCAAGTGGCAAGCCAGTTTTTCTAGCACTATTTACTAAAGAGGCTATCTTTCTTCCAGTGAGCTTGTCTGACCCCTTTGTCAAAGATTGGAGTATGTTTGTGGTTTTGGCTGCATCTTCCAGTCTGTTCCATTGAACCTCAGGTCTGCTTTTTAGCCAGTGCCAGGTTGATTTTATTACTGTAGCTTTGTAGTATAATTTCAGGTCAGGGATTGTGATTCCACCTGACTTGTCTTTGTTGCCCAGGATTGCTTTTGCTATTCTGGGTGTCTTCTGGTTCCAGATGAATTTAAGGCATGTTTTCTCTATATCTGTGAGATATGCTAATGGTATTTTGATGGGAATTGCATTGAATCTATACAACACTTTTGGTAGTGTGGCCATTTTCCCAAAGTTGGTTCTTCTTACCCATGAGCAAGAAATATTTTCCCATTTACTGAAGTCCTCTTTGATCTCTTTTCTCAGACACCTGTAGTTTTCATTGCATAGATCTTTTGCTTCTTTTGTTAGATTGATTTGTGAATTCTTCTATTTTTTGGATGCTATTGTGAAAGGTATGGTTTCCTTAATTTCTTTTTCAGTCTGTTTGTTGTTTGTATATAGGAATGCTATTAATTTTTGAGTGTTGACTTTGTATCCAGCTACACCGCTGAATTTGCTGGTTAATTCAAGGAGTCTTCTTATGGAGTTTTTGGGGTCTTCCATGTAAAGTATGTCATCTACAAATAGTGATAGTTTTACTTCTTCCTTTCCTATCCTTATTCCTTTTATTTCTCTCTATTCTCTAATTGCTCTGGCTAATGCTTCCAGAACTATATTGAATAGGAGTGGTGAAAGTGGACATCCTTGTCTTATTCCTGACTTTAAAGTGAAAGCTTTCAGTTTTTGTCAATTTAGAATGATGTTGGCTGTTGGTTTGTCATAGATGGCTTTGGTCAGATTGAGGTAAAGACCATCTATTCCTACTTTTTGTAGGGTTTTTTTATCATGAATGCATGTTGCACTTTGTCGAAAGGTTTTTCTGCATCTATTGAGATGATCATGTGGTTTTTGTCTTTGGCTCTATTGATATGGTGTATTACATTAATTGATTTGCAAATATTGAACCATCCCTGCATTCCTGGAATGAATCTGCCTTGGTCACGGTGTATGATTTTCTTGATGATTTGCTGCATTCTATTTGCTAGTATTTTATTGAGTATCTTTGCATCTATGTTCATAAGGGAGATTGGTTGATAGTTCTCTTTCTTGGTTGGGTCTTCCTCAGGTTTTGATATCAGTATAATACTTTCCTCCAGAAATCATTTAGGGAGAATTGCTTCCTTTTCAATTTCATTAAAGAGTTTGAGGAACGTTGGCATTAAATCTTTACTGAGTGTTTTATAAAATTCTGCTGTGAATCCATCAGGGCCTGGGCTTTTCTTTGTGGGTAAGTTTTTAATTACATTTTAAATCTCATTAATTGATACTGGGTTGGTCAGGACTTTTATGTCTTCCTGATTCATCTTTGATAATTTGTATATATCTAGGAATCTGTCCCATTCTTCTGAGTTTTCTGCCTTATGGGAGTAAAGATTTTCAAAGTAGGTATTAATGATCTTTTGAATTTCTGTAGGATCTGTAGTGATTTCATCCTTTTTATTCCTTATTGCTTGAATTTGACTTTTTTCTTTTTTTTTTTTGATCAGGTTGGCTAGGGGTTTATGAATTTTATTTATTCTTTCAAGGAGCCAACTCTTTTTTTTTATTTTTATTTTAGAAACATAAAAGTACAAAAACATATTGACAAACAGACACCAATTATCATAAAAAATAGTACAATCACAACTAATCTATAGACAAGGTGATATGGTCTCAACAGTGGTTATTGCTTTCTCCATTGATATCTTCGAATTGTAAATGTATGAACCCATATACAGACATGCAAATTTAGTCAGATAGTTAATCCTCTCAACAACAGAAAAAACACAAAAACCAAAAATCCAAAGACAAGAAACAAAACAGGCATACAACAACAACAGCAACAACATCAACAACAAAAAAAACACCGCTTGTTGCTGCTTTACATATTGATATCTTCGAAGTGTGTGTTCAGGATAACACATACAGACATAAAAGATTGATCAAATAACCCGTCATCTATTATTCCTTAGCATTAAGTGATATAATACAATAGTAGAACCATGTTAGCCCTCCTGCATATATGTATATTCATATATACATACATACATTTTTGTCTCTTTCTTTTCTCCTTTCCCTCGTCCCATCTGTTCTTTGTTTTTGAACAGATTTCCTTCATGTCTCTTAGTTTATA
>PVLD010035493.1:0-11751 GCA_004027595.1 Dinomys branickii | reverse complement strand
AGAGAACTTTTTACTTAACTGGGTTGTGTGGGAGTGGCTCTGGGGTCAGCCACAGAAGCTCTCTATAAATAATGACAGTTTTATTTTAGGACTTTTTAAAATTTTAAAAACTATAGTATGGTAAGATGGACTTTTTACTTTACACGTTTATAAATTTTATCATGCGTATAGGTTCATTATCCTCATGATCAAAATGTAGCCAACTCTATCTGCCCAGAAAAGATCTCTGTAACATCCCTTTGTGGTCACACCCTCCTTCGCCTCAAGCTCTGGAAAGCACTGATCCATACATCACTAAACTATTATCTCTCTGAGAATGTCATGCACTGAATAACAGGTTTTGTCTATGACTAGGAAGATGATTGACTAAAGACTGGAAATGTGACTTATGAATTTTTCTGCACAGAAGATGAACTGAGGCAATGAAATCAGCTGTGAAATACAAAATTCTCGAGCCATCTGTGGCAATTACTCACCCAGTGTGCTTCAAATTCTCTAAGCTGAAGAGCTTGCCCACCCCAAAAGCATGTACTGAGACTTGGATGAATCAGAACCAGTAAAGTCCATCCACAGAGAAGGAACATTCAAATTCTGCCATAGCTGTGAGTAAAACTTCTAGGACTAGGAGTCTGAAACCTTCTTTGGAGTAGTTATCGCTTTAGCAAGTAGAATAAACTCTTGGGTATTTTGCGGCACCAAATGTGTAATAAGACTAATCTGCACCAGGCCAGAACATAGTATAGCATCACAATGATATAAAAGAAAAAAGTCAAGTCACCTAATTTTTAAAGCTGGGATCTAAATTTCCATCTTATTTAAATATAATTGAGTCTAGGGCTTATTCATTTCATACTTCGTTCTAAGAAAGTTTAAGAAAAGATGTAAACCAAAATTAGGAAAATATATCCAACTATTTTTAACACAACCCAAGAGCTATTCAGGTCACTGTTTTATGACTTGAAAGTAAAACTTCTCTGGAGTCTGTTTGAGATAAATTTTCAAAGAAGTTTAATAGTTAATAATTTTAACTAGACTGTATGAATTTTAGCGGTGTAAAATGCTGTGCATTCCCCTTTTTAGATTGTGCTGGGGTGAGCAGATGTTCAACAATTTGAAGTCTGTTTAGAATCTTTCTACCTGCTGGGTTTAATTTCAGAAGCAAGCACTGTTCTCAAAGACAGACAAAATGTTATTTGTTCTTTTATCCATGCACCATGTTACACTAATTTTCATCATTTCCAGATCTATTTATGGCAGGTCATTTCTAGTATACATAAAATACAATTGTAATGCTTAGAAGGAGTGGATAAATTTTGTTCCTATGTGTATAAAACGAAATATTACAAAATAATTTGAGGAGTACAGAGAATACATACTGATGTGCAATTTTAAGTTGAAAGTAAAATGCCATAGATTTTCTAACAGTATTAAAGAAATGCAAAGACCTCATAATATGTTTCAGGTTTATAAAATATCAAATAAAATTTTAATATTAATCTAAATACAATGAAAATAAATGTACTCCAATTTCTGTATTTGGATTTTTAAAATAATTTCCATAAATATCTTCATATTTACAATGAATAATAATAGTTTAATCTACTTCTTGTCTTTATTCTGCTTATGTCATGCACACTGGTGACTGAACATTTCACTACTTACATTCAGTAAGAGAAATTAGAGCCGACCTCACTGTTTTATTCGCTTTCTCAAATAAAAGTATTCAGTATTAGAACATTAGTGGTTATTGAGGGTTTTACAAAGTCTATTATATAAGGAAGTTTAATTCCATTGGTAAGGTACTAAATTTTCTAAATATAAATGAGTATGGAATTATGAAATAATTTTTATTCATCCTCAAAGTGGAAATTTGATATTTCTCATTTATTCTGTTAATGTTTTAATTATGTTTTTTATTTAAGGGTGTTAAGCCGACTTCGCATTCCTGGAATAAAGCTCACTTGTTCCTGGTATAATGTTCATCTATATACATACGGATGTAGATTTAGAAATGATGATCCACATACAGATACACACAATACAGGTAGAATAAGTGTGGGAGCCAAGCTGAGCCCCAGACAGCTTTGGGAGCCTGGGCAGCCATGCCCCAGCCCTACACTCTGGCTGGAGCCAAGCAGAGCCCTTGGCAGCTTGGGAGCTTCAGGAACCACACCCACAAATAGCCAGGGAGCCAAGTGAGTGCTAGAAACCTTCGGGAGCATATGCAACCACACCCTGCCCCTGCACAACATCACAGGAGCCACACTGAGCACTGGGGACCTTCAGATCCTCCTCCCATCACTCCCACACCAGGAATTCAGAGAAAAGTGGGTGTAGCCATTCTGTTTGTAGACAATGTGATCTTCAAACCAAGAATGATCAACAAAGATAAAGAAAGTCACTACATACTTGTTAGGGGAAAACTTCAAGAGGAAGAGGTGACAATCAGAAATATCTGTGCACCAAATACAGGAGCACACAACTGTATCAGACAAATTTTAACAGGCACAAAAAATTAAATAAGCAATAACACAGTCAAAACAGGGGAATTTAACGGCCCAGCCACAAAGAGATGGATCAATTAGACAAGAAGTCAGCAAAGAAACTACAGAACTAAACCAAACTTATGAACAAATGGACTCAGTACACCTTTACAGAGTGCTCCACCCAAAAACATCAGAATACACATTCCTCTCAGCAGCACATGAGACATTCTCTAAAGTAGACCATATACTACCACAGAGAACATGCTTAAATAAATGCAAAGGAATTGAAATTATCCCACCCATACTATTGGACCATAGTGCAATGAAATTGGAAATTAATGACAAAGGAAACCACAAAAATTCAATAAACATATGTCAATTAAATAACACCCTCCTGAACAACCAATGGATTATAGATTAAATTAAAGAAGAAATTAAACACTACTTACAATCAAATGAAAATGCAGATACAACTTACAGGAACCTGTGGGATGCAGTGAAAGCAGTCCTCAGAGGGAAATTTGTAGGGGTGAATTCCCACATTAGGAAAACAGGGGCTGGAGGTACAGCTCAGTGGGCTAAGTGCTTGCCGCTGAGCACTAGGGCCCTGAGTTCGATCCCCGGTCCCGGAAAAAAAAAAAAAAAAAAAAGGAGAACAGAACAATCACAAATAAACAATCTTATGCTGCACCACAAGCTTTCACATCAAGTCAAACAAAGCCCAAAGAAGGCAGGAAATTACACAGCTCAGAGAAGAAATTAATGCAGTGGAGACTAAGAAAATAATACAAAGAATTAATGAATCAAAGAGTTGGTTCTTTGAAAGACTATATAAAACAGATAAACCCCTAGCCAACCTTATCAAAAAAGGAAAGAAAAAACTGAAATTCATGCAATAAAAAATGAAAGTGGTGAAATCACTACAGACCCTATAGCAATTGAGAAGATCATCAATACCTATGTTGAAAATCTTTACTCTCATACGATAGAAAACATAGAGGAAATGGACAGATTCTTAGATATGTGTCTTGGTTACTTTTTTCTTGTTGCTGAGACAAAATACCCAATGACCAAAATGAAAGAAGGAAAGGTTTATTTGGCTTACAGTTTGTGGAGGTTTCAGCCCATACTTAGCTGGTTCTGAGGCACAGTGGCACGTGGCAGAGGGCAATGGTTCATGGCGGCAGTATACAGCAAAGCAACAAATGCAAGAAGGGAGGAATGGCGGGTGGAAAGGCAGCCAGCTGCCTCTTTCTCTCCCTTACATATACAAA
Source organism: Dinomys branickii (assembly GCA_004027595.1). Taxonomy (NCBI): domain Eukaryota; kingdom Metazoa; phylum Chordata; class Mammalia; order Rodentia; family Dinomyidae; genus Dinomys; species Dinomys branickii. The sequence continues at coordinate 7,991 of PVLD010035493.1, read as the reverse complement.
CTACCCACCCTAGGGTGGATATAGCTCTCACACCCATAATCCCAGCATTGGATCATGGATCAGTCATAAACTGTAAAAGCCCACCTCATAATTGCATGAGGATTTGGGGGGACATGCAGACACAAACCATAACATTCCACCCCTGGCCCCCCAAAGACTCATGCACATTCCTTTATACAAATAGCATTTAGTCCATCCAAAAGAGTTGCCAAGGTCCTAACAGTTTCAGCATTGCTAAAAAGTCCAAGTCCCAAGTCTCCTCTGAGATGTAAGGCAAACTCTTAGCTGTGAGCCCCTGTACAAATGAAAAGTTTAACACTTTCAACATTCAATGGCACAAAATACACATTACCATTACCAAAGGTACAAACACGGGGATACAGAGTATTGGGAACAAAGCAAGTCCAACATCCAGCAGTACTAACATTATGTCCTGTAGTTCCAAATCCAGCATCTGAAGCAACGTGTGGCACATTGTGAGCTCCAAGGGGCTTGTATGATTCCACACACCTATGGCTCTTTCAGGGGTTACAGCTCCTAGGGCTTCTCTCTTGGGCCTACTTTGCTCCCTGCTGGTAGCCTTTCTGAGACAATCCACGGTCCTGGCTTTTCTAAACTTCTGAGGTCTCCAGGGCACCCTTTGCTACACGTTCACAGCTTCACACACTGTCCTCTCAGGGGCACGCTGCCTGGCCTCCTAGGCCTTCTGAAATCTGGGTGGAAGCCTCTTTAACCTCAGAACTCTTGCATTTTCCTTGCACCTAAAGCCAGGGCCACGTGGATGATGCCAAGGTCTGTTGCCACCTGGAGCAGTAGCCAAGCTTTCCATTCTCTTGGCCATAGGGGTCAAGTGCCTGGGTCCTGGGCACACTGAATCCAATTCTGAGGAACAAATTCTCTATCCTGCTGACTACACCATTCCTGCCACCATTCTCTCTTCTTGCGCTTGTTGCTTTGCTGTGCACCGCCGCCATGAACTGTTGCCCTCTGCCATGTGCCACTGTGTCTCAGAAACAGCCAAGTGCGGACTGAAACTTCCAAAAACTGTAAGCTAGATAAACCTTTCCTTCCTTCATTTTGGGCATCAGGTATTTTGTCTCAGGAACAAGAAAACAGTAACAAAGACCATATGTATGAATAACCAAAGCTCAATGAACACAAAATGCTGAATAACTCAGTAACAGCCAATGAAATTGAAAATGCAATAAAAAATTTGTCAACAAAGAAAAGCCCAGGACCTGATAGAGTCACTGCTGAATTCTATGAGAAGTTTAGAGATTTAATGCCAATTCTTCTCAAACTCTTTAATGAAATTGAAAGGGAAGGAATTCTCCCCAACTCATTCCCGGGGGCAAGTATTATCCTGATACCAAAACCAGAGAAAGACCCAACCAAAATAGGAAACTACAAGCCAAACTCCCTAATGAATACACATGCAAAAATTCTCAATAAAATACTAGCAAATAGAATACAGGAAATCATCAGGAAGATTATACACCAAATGGGATTCTTCCCGGGAAAGCAGGGATGGTTCAATATACACAAATCAATCAATGTAATGCACCATATCAATAGAGTCAAAGAGAAATACCATATAATCATCTCAATTGATGCAGAAAAATTTTTGATAAAGTCCAACACTCATTCATAATAAAAAAAAAACCCTGCAGAAAATAGAAATAGATGGTCTTTACCCCAATCTGATCAAAGCTATCTATGACAAACCAACAGCCAACATCATACTAAATGGACAAAAACTGAAAACTTTCACTTTAAAATCAGGAACAAGAGAAGGATGTCCACTGTCACCACTTCTATTCAATATAGTTCTGGAAGTATTAGCCAGAGCAATTAGATAAGGGAGAGAAATAAAAGGAATAAGAATAGGAAAGGAAGAGAAATTATCATTATTCACAGATGACATGATACTCTACATAGAAGACCCCAAATACTCCACCAAAAGGCTCATAGATTTAATAACCAAATTCAGTAGCATAGCTGAATACAAATACCAGTTGAATACAAAGTCAACACTCAAAAATCAGTAGCTTTCCTGTACACAAATAACAAACACACCGAGAGAGAAATTAGGAAAACCACACCTATCACAATAGCTTCTAAAAAAAATGAAATAATTAGGAATCAATCTAGCAAAGGAAGTAAAAGATCTACACAGAAAAATTTACAATACTCTGAAAAAAGAGATTGAAGAGGATTTCAGAAAATGGAAAGATATTCCTTGTTCATGGATAGGAAGAACCAACATTGTGAAAATGGTCATACTACCAAAATTGTTGTACACATTCAATGCAATCCCAATTAAAATACCATTAGTATACCCCACAGATCTACAGAAAAGATTCCTAAAATTCATTTGGAACAAGAAGAGGCCTAGAATAGCAAAAGCAATCCTTAGCAACAAAAACAAGACCAGAAGCATCACAACCCCTGACTTGAAATTTTACAGCAAAGCTACTGTGATAAAATTAGCATGGTATGGCAAAAAGAAAAAAAAAACAGATCAGAAGATCAATGGAACAGATTAGAATGTGCAAACAGAACTACAAACACACTCAGCCACATTATCATTGACAAAGAGGCCAAAGAAGTTCACTGGAAGACAGACCCTAATAAAAGGTACTGGGAAAACTGGCTCTCCCCACGCCAAAGAGTAAAACTAGACCCATGTATATCACCATGAATTAAACTGAAGTCAAAATGGATCAAACATCTAAATATCAAAACAGAAACACTAAATCTATTGGACGAAAAAGTAGGTACAAATCTTAAAGACATAGGGTTAGGCGGAAAGTTCATGAACCAAAACCAAACTGCATGGGAAATACTTCAAAGAATCAACAACTGGGATCTCATCTTATTGAAAAGTTTTTGTGCATTAAAAGAAATCACCAACAGAGTAAAAAGAAAACCCATGAATTTGTGTGTATGTGTGTAAATACCAGTAAACTTGTTTTAAAAGTTTACATGGAAAAGAAAAAGACCTAGGACAGCAAACACAACAGTGAAGTAGGGCAAAATCGGAGGGTTGATTCTAAATGATTTCAAAACTTACCATAAAGCTATAGTAATCAAGACAGTGTGGTGCTGGTAAAAGAAGAGACAAATCAATAGGACAGAATGAAAGGTCCAGAAAAAAACACAAATAAATATAGTAAGCTGATCTTTAAAGGACAAAGATTTTAACAGATAGCATTAGAACAACTGGTTATTCACATGCACAAAAAGTAAATTTAGGCACATTCCTTAAATCTCCCTCAATTTTAATTTAAAATGAATTATAGACATAAAACTTTAAAAAAGACTCCTATAAAGAACAAAAGAGAAAAATCTAGATAACCTACAGTATGGCAATTGTAACAAGAAAAGGTATGATCCCTTAAAATAATTAGTAACCTATGCTTCATCAAAACCAAAAACTCTGTTCTACAAAAGACAATGTCAAAAAAATGAAAAGACAAGCCACAGATTTGGAGAAAATATTTGCAAAAGAAATGTCTAATAAATGTTGCTAGATATGAACAAATAACTATTAAAATCAACAATAAGAAAATGAACCATCTGATTTTTAAAAATGAGCCAAAATCTGGGCACCTCACCAAAGAAGATGCTTAGATGGAAAATAAGCAAAAGAAAAATAAGGCACATTATAGGCCACTAAGAAAATTTAACCTACCATGGCATTCCAATTAAAATGGCCAAAATTGATAACACCAAATGCTGACAAGGATGTGGGAATACAATCAGCCACAAGGATGTGGGAATACAATACAGCCACACTGGAGGACAATTCAGTCATTTCTTATAAACAAAACATACAAGTGTTATACAGCCTAGAAATCATGTTCTTTCATACAGCATTTACCCAAAGCAGGTAAGAACATGTTGTTATGGTTGTTGGAATATCTCCCAAAGTTTATGTCTTGAATATTTGGTCCCCAGTGCAGCAATGTACAGAGCTAAGACTTTTAGAAGCTGATTGAATCATGGTGGCTGTAATTCCATCAGCGGGTTAATCCACTGAGGGGTTCATAACTTGATGGGATTATTGGGAGGTAGTAAAATCTTAGGAAGCAGTACCTAGTTGAACGGAATTTGCCTTAGCAGTGTGCCCATTAGTACTATAATTTCTCCCTGGCCCTTACCTCTCTGATTCTCTCCTTTCTCTGTTTCCTGTCCGCCATGAGGAGAGAAGTTTTGGCTCTTCTGTGCTCTTCTGACATGATGCCTGCCTTACCACAGGCTCAGAAACAATGGGGTCAACCAGGGACTGAAAACTCCGAAATCATGAATGAAAATAACCCTTTCCTCCTTTAAAGTGATTCTCTTAAAATACTTTGTCACAGCAACAGAAAGTTCACACACACACACACACACACACACACACACACACGCACGCACGCACACGCACACGGACACGCACACGCACACGCACACGCACACAGAGTACCTGAATGTCTATAGCAGCTTTCCTTATAATTGCCCAAACTTGGAAGCAACCGACATGCTCTTCCGTAGATGGCTAAACCGTGGTTCATATGCACAACAAACTGTTATTCAGCATTGAAAAGAAGTGAGCTATCAAACCATGAAAATACATACAGAAATTTTAAATGCAGGTTATTTAGTGGAAGAAAGCAATTTGAAAGTGCTACATAATATATGATTCCCACTACGTGACATTCTGGAGAATGCAAAAGTATTAAGAGTCAATTGCCATGGGTTAAAGGGCAGGAAGGATGAACAAAGCACAGAGGATTTTTAGGGCACTAAAACAATTCTGGATGACACTGCTGTATAATGACTGACACATGTCATTGTGTATTTGTCAAATCCCATAGAATGTACAATGCCAAGAGTAAACTCTAATGTAGACTGTTGACTTAGTGCAATAATGATGTGTCAATGCAGAGGTTCACGAATTTTAACAAATGTGCCACTCTGGTGCAGAATGCTGATGGCTGAGGAGGCTATGTGTGTGAGGACAGGGACTATATTGTTACTCTGTAGTTTCTGCTCAATTTTATGTGAATCTAAAACGATTCCTTTCTTTAAAAAAAAGTCTATTTAAAAGAAAAAATGACACATTTAAATGTTTTGAATACTTAGTGCATATCTCATGATAGTATGGACTTGTTCATTATTTTTAGTTTGGTGATGCTGTTGTGGTTGCTTACAAAACTTGAAAGTCATTCTTTAATTGAGAAATATAATATTTTCCTTTCTGCTAATGACACTGTAAAATTCTTTGAAATATTTCCCTTCATACTCCATTTATCTGCACATTTTTCACTTGTTTAATTCCCAGAGCATACTTACACATGAGTATATAAAAACATGAATATCTTTATATGTTAGCATTGTCTGAGATGAGTAGTTAACTTCATTTCCTAGGAAGATGAAAAAGGTACTGTACTGCTGATAGCATGTGATGCGAACAAGGAAGTAAAAGTGATGGAAAATACAAACTTAAATAATACATTTTCATCTCTCAGAAATAGCTTCGTTTGTTTTTAAATATGCATTTATTTTGCTGAAGATTTTCATTTCATATACTTCAGGTTTTATTATTTTCTTGGAAGATAAATGTTTGCTTTATTTTAGTTGTCTACTGCAATGAGTATTTAAGATGGAGTATGTTCATCTTTTAAGGAATATATATCTTCCTTGAGGAAAGAGTTAATCTGCTGCTATTTCCTCATAAATATCTAAACATTGTGATGCCTAATTATAAATTGTCATGCATTTGTCAAAATTATAATGCTATTGGAGAAGTCAGATGTATAAAAAGAGCTTTGTGTTAGGGTGAGTTCATTTCCTCTTTCTCTGGCTAAAGGCACACTGTTCAAGGTTCTGGAATGTTCTGGCAGATGCCATTGTGTCTGCTCTTGTTAATGTCAAGCCTAAAACAATACTTCATGATCTGCATTCTTTCTTCATATTTATTTTTCATATCTGAAATGAAGATGTCTTCTTCTTTTCATTGTTATGTTTATTTTAAAACTAAGGTCAGGATGGGACTCTGTAATTTGCTGCAGCTGTCACTTGCTGTCATAGCCAGGCAATTTGTAAGTCCCATGACTGGTGTTTAGCTGTGACAAAACCTAGTTTCAAAAAATAAGGACATTGAACTCTAACTTTTAACCAGACTTCAGGGTCAAGAGCCCTTCTACACTGGTAGTAGGAAACCTTTTTAAACCATGCTATAGTTCCCTAACCTCAATCAGCAGGAGAGAGAAAAATCAAGCTCAGTGTTTGTGTTAAACCATCTCTTTGTTATGAAACATCCTGAAAATATGAAGAACTGCAATATGAGCTCATCTAAATTAAATATCAAAATTATAGGTCTTAATTCTTTCCTGTCAATCTAATAGTTCATATTTCTATTTTGAAATTAGAATATGAAAACCTTCAACAAACTGGTGATAAATAACAATGCAGCATTTGTTGGAACATTCGGACTTCCTCCATTCATTAGACATAAAATTGTTTTATTGAAACTTCAAAAAAGGAATTATATACTCAGAGAACTACTTAGACTGCTGGTGGAAAAGCCTATAGCATGCATGTCACAGCAGGCTGTTTGTATCATTGAAAGCTCTAAAAAGCTCACCATCGCTGACTTAGGTCAAAAATTATTTATATACTCATTATCCCATAAATAGCTGTGATTATTCTACAAATACTTGTAAAAATCTCTGGTCTTTTTTTGAGCCTTTGCCCCTACTTGCCACTAACCACCCACCTGAGTTTTACAAGACATTATTAGACATCTTAAAAGTACTCATGTTTGTGTTTAGCTAGCATGTAGATATGGCATTAGTGTATCCGCCAAGGTTTTATGCATTAGAAGCTTGGCCCCCCGAGGAAGTAGTATTGAGAGATGGGGTGGAACATTTAAGAGCTGAGGTCATATGAGAGATCCTAGGTCAACTGACAGTGCTCCTCTTAAAAGGAACTGAAGTAGCAATCATGTAACCCCTCAGTGTCAATCATAAAAGGATTGTTATAGTAGCCTGAGCCTGGTCCCACCCAGGCTTCCTGTTTGGAGGCATGAGCGCTTATCCCTACACACCCCGCTGCCATGACGTTATTCAACCAATAGAGACCTCACCAGAGCTGAGCTGAGGCCAGCGCCATGCTCTTGAACACCCAAAACTAAAAGCTCAAATGACTGTGAGGTCATTTTTATAAAGTTATCCTGTGTCGGGCATTTCATAATAACAATGAAAAGGGACTAGTGTAGAGCTCTCCACCTGAATTCCACTTCTTTCAGATTCTCACATTAGTTCCTTCTCATCTTTCACATTGCAGCCCAATACACCCTTTCAAAAGCACTCCTGTGATTCTCCGGGGAAGATGGCGACAAGGTGAGCAGCAAGGGAGCGAACCTCCTTAATAAACACCGCCAGCTCGAGACAGACTTGGCGAGCGTGAATGCCGGGACCCCGGCTGGGAAGTTTAAACTGGGCGTATTTCTCTGAGATGCCGGGGGAGATGTGGTAGGGCGGACCAGGCTGCCGGGGCGAGACGTGGGAAAGCCCAAGACGCTGGGAGCCAGGGACAATCCGCGCGGGGAGAAAGCTTGGCTCGGTCCAAGTGCCGTGGGAGCGCAGCCGGCTCGGTCTCTCCCGCCTCCCGAGCCGGTGCAGCCCCCCGGCGACTCCCGACAGAGATCGGCTTGCTGGCGGTGGAGATGCCCGGCAATCCCACGTTTCGCGCGTGTCGGGCAGGCCGCGCGGAGGGCCCCAAGCGCCGGGAGCGGAGAGAAAGATTTACTGGGTCCTAACGCCCTGAGAACACGAACAGCTCGATCCCTCCTGCCTCCCGAGCCGGCGCAGCTCTCCAGCGACTCCAGACAGAGATCGGCTTGTTAGCGGCGGAGACGCCCGGCAATCCCACGTTTCGCGCGTGTCGGGCGGGCCGCGCGCAGGGCCCCAAACGCCGAGAGCGAGGAGGAAGATTTGCTTGGG
>PVLD010035492.1:0-11753 GCA_004027595.1 Dinomys branickii | reverse complement strand
ATCAAATTCACATGGTGCCTAATTTTGCCTAAAAACATAGCTCTCTGTGCCCTGGGGCTGTGTCCAGAGGTCTGACAGATGAGACAGTTACTGTCCCTTCCAACTGGGTGAGGATGCGTCTCCCTCCAGGAAAGAGGCCACGTGCCAAAGGGGACATTAGCATCTCTTCCTTCGTTCAGCAGCTCGGTCTGCAAGATTGGAAAATGGCTAGCTGGTATATTCTGAGGGACCAAATAATTAGTTCTCTTGGAATCTCGTTTTAGATTTTCATTCTTAGTCTTGGAGCCAAACTAGAGGAGGAGAAATTTCTATCTGCGGCTGGAGGGATTCAGTTTCGGCACACTAAAAAAAAGGGCCCTGCTTCAGAGGCACTTTTCCATGCATGAGTCAAATTATTCCAGCTGGGTTTTACTACCACATAGGCAATCAAAACCTACTTTCACTTGCTATTTTATTCTTTATTTACTAGTTCTATAAATACTATGATGGGTGTGCTTTTATATTGGGCCAGGGAGGAGCCGAGAGAGCAGCAGCTGCTTGCAGCCATGGGTCACATGCACATCTAGAGTTGGGAGGAGAGTGACAGGCCTGCCACCATCACTGTACCTAGGGAGAGCACATCTCTGGACCACTCCAGTCTTCAAGCTCGTGAGCTTGGCCACCAGCTTCCCATTTGTCAAACTTGGACAGAACACCCTTGCCGTCCTCCTTTCCTTTCTGGAATGAGAAGGCCAACCTGATTTTTCAGAAAGAGTACTCAAGGCTGGCAACGAAATAAAAATAAAATACTATTAAAATTCAGGGAGGAGGCAGACGAGTACAAACTACAGACAATTCTGGCCAAGGCTAGTGCATCTAGAAGTGGCATCTGGAGCAAGAGAGGGAACTTAAAAGGAGGGGTTGGCCTTGGTGGGCTCCAGCACTGATAGCCGATGATTTGATGAATTATACCTGCACTTCTGGCCCCATAGGATAAACCAGGATTAAGGGGTGAAGTGCCAGGGAGGTGAATTCTGACTCAGAATCGGGATGAATTTGATAAAGATTAGAGTTGTCTAAAAACAAATCGGTTTCCTCAGGGGTGCCAACAGCCCTGTCTCTGCCTTTTTACTCAATCATGGGGTGACTCTCAGGGATCAGACATAAGGGAGGACTTAGAGTTCCAAGGAAGGTTAGACTTGGTGACAGTTACTGCCCTCTCCAACTCAGGAATCCCACAAGCTCTGCTTTAGGGACTCTGGACCTCCATGAGCTCCTTGGGCTTCCCATCACCAAGCCTAGTGGGACAGTTTCCTCTGCCACTGGGGACCAGAGACCCTCTGGTTAGGGCCAGCACAGTGGTACATACACAAGGAGGATGCCACTGTCTGGACCTGAAGTGTCCCCAAAGGTAGATGTATTGGAGGCTGGGTCCCCAGCCTGTGACACTACTGAGAGGTGATGAAGCTTTTGGGAGGTGGGGCCTCCAGAAGGAAGTTGCTCAGTATGGGCATGCTCTTGAGGGGGATTTGGGCACTCTCACTGCCTATTTCACGCTTTGCTTCCTGGCCACCATGAGGCAATCAAGACTTCTCTGCTATGTGCTTCCACTGTGATGTGTCACCATCGCCCCAAGGCAGCAGAGCCAAGTAACCATGACCCAAAAGAAACCTGTGTTCCTTTTAAGTTGATTGTCTCCAGTGTTTGGTCCCAGTGATGAAAAACTAACACAGGGAGGCCACAAAGTGGTCATTGGGAAAAATTAAGAATGTGACAGCACAAAAGTCTTCCCCTGAAAAATGGAAATGTGGAGGGCTAGGATACAAAAGCAGGCCTGAAGCTCAGCAGGAAAGAAAGGGACACCCAAAGCACAGCCATCTAGGCATCTGGGGAATTGCCACAGAATCAGCAGACCCTCACAGTGAAAGTTATCTCTTGCTCCCTCTCTTCTTCCCAGAGATTCCCCCTCAGCCACTGCAGTTCTTTGGGGGTCTTTGCCATGTGACTCTTGGTGTCTCTTTTTTTTTTTACCTTGTCAGGACAGAGGTCCTAAGTCCACAAGAGCCTGCAAGTAGGAGATGCAGGGACAAGTGTTGGTGTCTCAGTCCAGTGCTGAAACAGGGAGTGCCCTCTGCCTCCACCACCAGTACCCCCATGCCAGCCTTCTTCCAAGTGCCTGGACCTACCTGCAGTTCTTCAGCCCCTGGGGCCCCAGGGCTCCTTCCTGAGTCATGGGGGTTGCCGCGGCAGGGCCAATGGAACAGCAGTCTAGCCATCCTGGTCCTCAGCACCCACTGATGAATGAGTCAGGAATTCAATATGGCCAGTGTCCTGGGTTGAATAGTGCTCCTCCCTAAATCAGTGTCCACCCAAAACCTCAGAATGTGACCTTGTTTGGAAATAGGTATGTGGGTCCTCTACCCCTGGCATGCCATGTGAAACAGGACACTCACACAATGAGTCAAGCAAAGCAGATTTCTTGCTCACAGGTGGGCAGGAAGAAAAAACAGAAGTGAGCTGGTCCCCTGAGGCTTGGGACAGCTACCAGGATAGGTAAAGTCCCTTCTATATCTGCCCCATGTCTCACTGTAGCTGAGAGACCCCAAAAGCACTCTGCCATGTATTCTGTACTGTGAACACCACTAGGATTCCTGAGAACAAGCACTAATGAACATCCTGACATAAGAGGAATGGGGACATTGGGGTTTGGATCTTGAGCATCTCCCAAAGGCCCATGTGGCAAAAGCTTGGTTCCTAGCATCACACTGTTAGGAGCAGGTGGCAATTTTAGGAGGTAGGACTTGGTACAAGAGCTTCAAGTCATTGTGCCATGCCCTTAAATGGAATTGTGGGATCCTGACCTCTTTTCTCTTCTTTTCTTTTCTTTTCTTTTCTTTCTTTTCTTTTCTTTTCTTTTCTTTTCTTTTTTCTTCTTTGCAGTCACAAAGTGAGTAGATTTTTTTCTGCCATGTGTTCCTTGCATGATGTGCTACCTTGCCAAAGGCCCAAAGCAACAGAGACAACTGACCATGGACTGAAACCTCGAAAACTGTGAGCCAAAATAAACCTTTCCTCTTTATGAGTTGATTGTCTCAGGTATTTGTTACACTAATGGAACTCGAACTAACAGAGAAGACATACCCCAGGCTGCTCCAGATAGTTACTCCTCATCTCAAGATGTACACTTGGCATAGTCTACAATCACTCTGAGTACTACAGGTGAGGGTCGGGGGACAGGAAGAGCTGATTCAGCCAAGACCATATGGGACCCTGTCCTCTTGCAATAGTCTTGGTAGATGCAATCAAGTTAAGATGAGATGGGTCTTAAATCCACTGTCAGATGTCCTTACAAGAAGTAAGAAAGTTGGCAACCACATACATCCCTGAAAGCAGAGATGGCTGTGATGTTTCTATAAACCAAGAAGTTTGATTTCTGACTTGTGGCCTCAGAACTGTAAGAGAATAAATCTCTGTGGTTTTAAGTCATCCAGTTTGGGGTACTTTGTTACAGCAGCTATAGAGGACAAACACAGCTGGGTTGACTGCTTGCCAGCCTAACAACTTAAGCCTCTGTCTGGCCCCTTTTGGACTCTTGCCTCATCTAGATTCCAGTGTATTAAAGCTCTACTCTCCTTTGCGAGGAGAGAAGGCAGCAGCATCTTATAGACACAGTCCCAGCAAAAGATAATGACACAACTGGAAGAAAAAGGTCTCTTCCGCCGTCAGTTCTCAGAGGTTACCACAGTGTCCTTCATTCCTACCCAAACATTTAAAGAATGAAAGGTTTATTTTTGCTTATGGTTTCAGAGGGTTCAATTTATGGTCAGTTGGTTCCATTGTTTTGAGCCTGAAGGCAGAACATCATGATGGGAAGCAAGTGGCAAGCAGAGCTGCTCACCTCATCCCAGACAGGAATCAGAGAAAGAGTAAGGCACAAAGATCCCAATGTCCCCTTCAAAGTCACCCCTCTAGTGATCTGCTTCCTCCAGCTGCAGCCTATCTCCTAGAGTTTCCACCACTTCCTGGTAATGCCACGAGCTGGGGACCAAGCTTTCGACATGTGATATTTGGGGAAACATTTAAGATCCAAACCATAACAACTCCTAGCCCTAGTAAAGATCTTGCCAAAGCCCACAGTCTAGGCTTAACCACAATGGCATTATAAGAAATGCAAATTAGCAACTAATCCTCTTAGTCTATTTCTTGTTGATATTACTGAATACCTGAGACTGGATGATTTACCATAAAAGTTTATTAGCCTGTGGTTCTGGAAGCTAGGAAGTCCAAGAGCATGATGTTGGCATCAGGTAAGGGCTTCCTGCTTCATCCTAACATGGCAGAGAGCACCACACAGCAAAACAGAGCAGCTTGCTAGCTCAGGTGTCTCTTCCTCTCCTCATAAAGCCAATAATGCTATGATGTAATTACCACTGAAATTATGTGGTTTGATCTTGGATTGATTACAAAATTCAGACTCCCAAACAGTGTAACTTTGGCATAGTGAGCTACATGATGGGGGCCCCACCCTTGTGGCCTCATCTCATCCTAATTCCTAGAGCCCCACCTCCAAATACCCATCAGCATATGAATTTTAGTGGGATCTGCCACCCCTTAATACCATCAGAGTGCTAGCCAAGTATCAACACATGAATTTGGGGGTAGCACATTTAGACCATAGCACCGATGTCTGAAACTAGAAAGATTTTATATTAAAATATGTTTTCCACTTATTTTGCAAAATTAGAAAATCTGGCCTCACCTGAAGAATGGAAGCTGTGCACCCCCACTTTGGGTCTGGACATACCTATGACATTTTCCGTAACCTTTTTTTCTTATTTTCTGGGTCTGGTGTAGTACTATTAAGAAAAGAGTGAAATATTTCTTATATTCATGTCTGTATCAAAGGTGCAGACAAAAAAGGGTGGTGTTTTAAAGGCAAATGGGAGTGAACATATATCTTGGTGGAAGTGGAGACTCTTTTTATGTAATTACTATGCAAAGTGTTTCTGCACAGAGCACAGCAAAGCCTCAGATGCCATTATGGAAAGAAAGAGAAAACAAAAAATCAGCCTGCTCATTCCCTTACTTCCCTACCTTGTTCCTTTAGTAAGTTAACTTTGCATCCTCTGCTGCAAAGAACTAGAGGCTGTCCTGGAATCTTCCCCTTCTCAGATTTCCAATAATAAAGTCCTAACTAGGGTTCCTGAGAATCTAATCTCCAGTCTCCTCCATTTTCAACAGAAGGGATCTCTCAGGAGAAATTTGATAAAGTCTGTAAGATGCCGCTTCCCCTTTTTAACAGCTTTTATGGCCACCAGCACCCACAAGCTGAAGTTCAACTCTCCGAGCCACCCACTCTTCCTTCCCCTGCAGCTTCTTCCTCTGGCCCCTCGGCCTTAGCCTGGACCCCAACTGTCTAGCTGAGCATGTTCACACAGCACCACAGACATGCTTACCCCTCCTTGCTTTGAGCCATTTTCTTCCCGGATGTCTGTATGGAATCGAAGTTTCTCTGGTTTCATCCACTCATCCCGCTCAACTCCCAGAAGCCAAATGTTCAATCCACCGGGATCCCTGGAAAGATGACTTCAAGACCTTGGAGTGCTCAAGCATGCTGTCCTGAGCAATTTCCTGTGCTTCTCTGAAGATAGCAAGCTGCCAGAGCCTAAACTAGCTTCAGGGTGCAGAGTAGGGACTCTCCAGAAGCAGGCGTCACCCCCACCCACAAGGGGAAAGCAGCAGAAAAGCAAAGGTCCTGGCAGTTTGTGTGTTTCAGTCCAGCACTGGTGATGTTGATTCAGGGCCCCAAGGCCCCAGAAAACTCACTATGCTAAAGTTACACTGTTTGGGAGTCTAAATTTTGTAATCAATCCAAGATCAAACCACATAATTTCAGTGGTAATTACTTGAGGGGGAAAAAAATCCTTGAACCTCAGAGGCAATAAAACCTCAGTGACCTGAAAACACAGAGACAGCTGTGGGCAGCAAGGCAGCCAGGAGCACCAGGCAGGATGCCAGCTTGGTGGGTGGGGTGAGGGGGGTTGGTAAGAATAGACTGAGGCAAAGTTACAAACTGTAAGAACCTTATGCAAAAGGGAGGCTCCTGTGTCCCCCTGGAATTGTCACCCAAACTCTGACACTGCATCTGCTAGTGTGTGACTTCCGTCTACGCGCAAACTCCTTCCTCTTCACCAGCTGTGCTCCAGTGAGGAGACCCTCACTTCTGCCTCAATTCACTGCCTTTTTTCTGTGCTCCACCTTGACGGCTTTCAGAGTGCCTTTGCTCCGTGCAGTTCCATGCCCTAGGTGCCTCACCAAACACTCCTATCCCTCAAACCTCTCGCCTCTACAGACTACCACAAGCTCACTTCCCCAATTACTCACTCATATTTCTTCTTTTTCATGCTGTTTTCAATTTAAAAAAAAGTCTCAATCTCAGTTGTTCTCTGCTTTAGACCAGATACTGGATTTTCTGGAATGAACTTGCTCCGGCCCAGGCTCAGTCTCAATTCTCCTTTGCTGCCTGCCCTGCAGCTGTGGGGCAGGGCAGCCCGTACCCACACACAGCCCTGGCTTTCCTCCAGGGACTTAGGCTTTGTACAGTGTGGGAGTGGAGAATTGCAGCAATGAGGACCATTCCCATTTCCCATTCCTGCTGCTTGTTTGTCCAACTTCTCATTTCTAGGAACTTCCAGTATCTTTGTCCCTGTGAGTCATACCAATCTGCGTTTCTTCTAAACTTCATGTGGGGCCTGACACCTAACAAGCTGTGATAGATAATATTTGTTCATCATTCTTTACTCCTCGCCTCTGACACTGTTTACTGTGGTCAAAATGTATTTCCCCGTGCCCTGACTTTGAGGTTGGCCATGGGAATTGCTTTGGCCAGTGGAATGTGGGTGAAAATGACAGTGTGTCAGTTATAAATTAAAGCTTTAAGCATCTGCCATCTCTCTTGAAGCTCCCATCTTCTGTTATGAAAGAGCATGCCCTATATAGCTGCTGATATTTCAGCCTGATCAGTCTCACATGTGGGGGCAAGCATGAACCCAAAAGGAAGGAAGCCTGAGCTCAGACCCAGCACAATGGGAACTGTAGCCAACCTCTACTTCTGCATGTATGGTATCAATGTTTTCAGAGTCAGGTTGCTGAAATTTAGGGGCCAATTGTTACACAACATGATTACAGAAAAAAACTGACCAATACAAGTTCCTAAGTAACACTTTTGAGGGATAAATCAATGAAAAATGAATGAAAGAAGGTGAAACTCGTTCTCCAGACAGTCAGCTCAGCTCCAAATATAACTGATCCCCCCTTATCCACGCAGGATATGTTCTAAGACATTCTGTGGATACCTGAAAACACAAATAGTACCAGACTCTATACATGCTATGTTTTTTACTTACATACACATATTATGATAAAGTTTAATTTATAAATTAGGTGTAAAGGGATTAACAACAATAATAATAAAGTAGAACAATTAAAACAATAGTGAAAGTTATTTAAAATTTATGAACTGTTTCTTTCTGGAATTTTCCATGTGATAGTTTCAGACAGTGATTAGGGACAGGTTACTGAAACTAAGGAAAGCAACCCTGTAAGTAAAGGGACTACTTTACCTTACTGGCTTTCAACATATGCACCCCAGAATAGCAGTCTTCACCTCACTGAGGGGTTATTGGAAACAGAATCTACTGAATCAGAAGCCTTGGGGGCGGGGACTGACCACCTGAGTTTTCACAAGCCCTACAGGTGCTCCTGATGCTACCTGAGTTTGAGATCCGCTGCAGTGACTGCTGAACTAGAACAGATTTTTTGCTGAAATGCAGCAACCCAGAATGTGAAACAATGAACTCAACACTTTGATCATCTCCAAAACCATCATCCCATTTTATCTTAGGTACCCTGAACCTTTCCAGCCAGGTACAGAAACTTCTGGCTCAATGGTGCTCAACTCTAGCTGCATAATAGAATCTCTTGGAAGTTTAAAAAATCCTGATGTCCATGCCACACCCAAACCAATTAAAACAGAATCTCCAGGGTTGAGATGCAAGCATCAGAATGGTTTAAAGCTCTCCCAGATAATTCCAATGTGCAGAAAACATGAAGAACAACCTTCCCTTGTTTCAGGGACTGAGACTGGCCCTGTGCCTGCCCTCATCTTTTATAATGTGTGCAACTCTCCTCTTGCAGCCTTTCAGAATCTAAAATGTTCTATGGCCCCAGACTTTGTGCAGTTGCAGCTAGTTGAAGAGAATGGGTCCAACCAGGGAGCCCTGGGGACACAGAGCATGGACTAGTAAGGGCATAGACTGACTTCATTTAGACCTCCATGCTCCCAAGCATCCAAAATAGTTTGTGTGTGCCAGACAGCCTTCTGAGTACATGTGCATCTTACCAGTGGCAAAACTAAGCCAGGCAGCCATAAAGAACATGGGCTCTTGCCTAGCTCAGAAGCCCCATGGGAGCTTGTGCATTGAAGCGTCACTTTTACAGCAATGGGTTCCCAGCCAGGAGGCAAGTGCCCAGGTCCTGCTCTGCAGGCTGCTGGGATGGCCAACTTCCACCTCTGGGAAAGAGTCAGGTAGCTTAATTTCCCCATCAAGGGTCTTTCTCCCTGGAAAGCCTCCCCGGTGCTATCTCCTGGGCTTTTAAAAACTCACCATCAGCCACCTCTCTAGCCTCTGAAGACCACTTCCTCCTAGATCTCTCTTCAACCATGAGCTGTCGATTCTGAAGCAAGCAGTTCTGCAGGAAGAGCTCACGGGAATCTGGTTAAGGGAGCCAGGGAGCAGGACAGGTGAGGGGACAAAGCCAACTGAATGTACAATAGAGACCCATCTTGGCAGGCCCAAGGCAAGAGAACTGAGCTCCCTCAACCCTGTGATCAGCTTGAAACCACCTTGCTGCTGGATTGTGGAGGCAAACTCCTGTGCACACACATCCAGCCAGCCTGCCAAGAAGACACAGGCAAAGCCACCCCAGGCTGTGACAAGGGGCATGAAAAAATGGGAATAAGGATCCAAGGCAGAGCTGCTGCCACAGTAAGCAAACAAGAATCCTGGATAGCTCATTGCATTTGAATTTCACATGAGTAACAAATCTTTTTCTTTTTCTTTGTTTTAGTACAAGTTCACCTCCATGCACTACTTGGGATTTACTTGTAATAGATTTTTTGCTTCTCTGAAGTTCAAATGTACCTGCCATCCTGGATTTTAGTTGGCATTCTAACTGGATGGCATCTGGTAGAACACTACCTGTTTGCCTACTCAAAGAAGCATAGTGGGCCATGTTTGTTGTTTCCAGAGGCACATGACACAAAGGCAACAATGTACACCTTTGCTTTGGTGCTCCTTGTCTCCTAGTTATGCTGCGGTGTGCCTTCCTCTGTGGAATCACTAACATTGGGCCCCCTTCCCCAACATGGCGGATTCTTGACCATTGTATCTTGGCCAGGTACAAAGTTAAAGACTGAAAAGGTAGTAGAGAAATCGGTATTAAATGTCTCATTAGCTCCTCTGGTACCTCAGCTACAAGGCTGAGCCAGCACCTTACCCCAACTTCTGGGGTGAAAAGAAGGTCTGATGCCCAGTCTGGCCACTTGGCCTCAGAGACCAAGGTGCTAATGCCTCTAAGACAGCCTGGGCCTCCAGCCCTGAGCTGCCTTGTCATTTGGTCAGCCTGACCCTTTCATTAAGTATTTTTGCGTCCTTTCACCAGTCTTTAAATAATGAAAAGAGGGCTCCACTACTTCTGGAAGTTGTCCCGGTGGCTGGCAGGTCCTGAAAATAGGTTGGGATTGATTGATTGTAGTTATAACCAGCAGGCCCCGCCGTGGGCACCCCCCGGCCCATGCATAATATAAAATATACAAACAGCAGACAGGGAACAAAGCCAAGACTACGGCTCTTTACTTTGCTTTGCGATCAGCTCCTTTGAAATCTCATGTATTTAGGAAACTCTGAGAATGAATATGATCTTGCTTCGTAGCCCTGGTATCTGTCTCCCAGGATCCTAAGACCCCTGGAGCTGAGGAGGGGGGATGCAAAGCATGTGCAACCTTTGAATCTTTGGTGGAGGCAAAGCAGAGCAAAGAGGGGAGAAGGCAAGGAACCAGTGGATGCTTTTGTTAAATTAATGCCTGGATGACATGTACGGGCAATCACATTTCAGGAGCTCCCACTCCTATGTTTTTAAATAAATTAAGACATAGGAAGAATTTTTTAAAATCCCTCCTAAATTGCCCCAAATGCTCTTAAAGTCTTGTGGTATTTTCAAAATGTACTTACATGTAGAAACTTAGGCATTTTGTTTCAAATGTATGAACACTTGGAAAGCCCAAGAGGTAACTGGGTTCTGGAATTCATTGGAAAATAACAGCAGTCATTGTCTTAGGTGAGGTTCTCCCCTAGAATCAGACTCTGAGATAAGAACTCAGGCGTAAGGAGTGCATTTAGCAGATACCCAGAAAGCACTGGGAAAATCATGGGGAAGTGAAAGATGGGAGTGAAGAGAAGTATTTGTCTTAGTCCATATTTTGTTACTATAACAAAATACATGAGACTGGATCACTTACAAAGAGCAGAGGTTTATTTAGAACATGGTTTTGGACACTGGGAAGTCCCATAGTATCGTGCTGGCATCTGGTAATGGCCTTTTTGCTTCGTTGTGACATGGCAAAGGGATCACGTGATGCAGATGGTACCATGCTAGTTAAAATCTTTCTTCCTCTTATGAAGTCATTAATGCTATCGCGTAGTTCCCACCCTCATGACTCCCTCTAAATCTAATCATTCCCAAAGGGCCCACCTCCAAATACCACCAACATATGACTTTAGGGATTATTCCCAACACATGAAGTTTTGGGGACACAGTCAGATCATGTCTCAATAAAGCATGCGTTTATTGCAATAGTAAGCAGCCCACTCAGAGCTCAGTCCCACTGGAATCAGTGCAGAATTGTTTGAAATGTCTGGTAAAGAGTTAGGTTTTTTTTCTTTTTAATTTCTAAGCCATCTTGGACAAATACCTTTTGGTTCTCCTGATACTTTTGAGTGTACAATAAAAATAAATTATTAGAAATATTAAGACAAAACATACAAAAGACAAGCCGCAACTTTTTATTATTGGGTTCCAGAGATACATAATTACTCTATGAAATTGCTATAGAAGTTCCAAAAGGCTGTACCCATTGCAAATCCATAATAAACAGTTCTCAGTCTGGTACCACACAATGATCACATGTGTCACAGCCTGCCTGAAGGGAGAAGGAGCTGGGGTGTTTATGCACCAACACACAGGCAGGGGCTTGCTCCCAGGGACAGTGGCTTGGGGAGGCGCAGCCCTATTCTTCTCTCTGTGTGCAGAGCCAGAAAAAGCCCTGAGCAAGAAGATACAAGATGCTGGCCTCTGGAAGCATGGGGACACACTGATGAGCTCCAGGTAGGACACACAGCGTCCTGGATGAAAAAGACAGACTGGACCAGAAATGTCACCAAGCGAGCCTCTTCTGTAGGAGATGGAGATGCTGGACCCTGAAGAAGTCACTGTAGTGCTCAGAGTCTTGAGAAACACAACTGCTGGTGCTGTAAACGAGAGAAGGCTCCTCCCATCTGCAATCACTTCTGCCTGCGACCTTCGCTTCCTTCTACACATCTGCTTGCCTAGTCCCTGGTGCCAAAGGGACAAGTGCCAATCGGAGGACAGGTGGTATCCTTGGAGCAGGGCCAAAGCCCCACAGGCAGGAGGCCTGGATGAGCCTTCGTCTGCCA
>PVLD010035491.1:0-11753 GCA_004027595.1 Dinomys branickii | reverse complement strand
TCTCTTCTCCCCTCCTCTTTTCCTCTCCTCTTCACTCTTCTCCCTTCTCCTCCTCCTCCTCCTCCTCTTCCTTCTTCCTCTTTGTTTTTCTCTCCCCATGTACTTCCTTTTGCTCAATATGTGCTAAATAATCACTTTCACAAATATAAAGCAGCTATAAAAAAGTAAAAGTGGGACACACTAAGGAAGTCATGAAAAATATTACCAAAAAAAAAAAACATGTTTGAACTTCATTCTAGTAGTCAGTGGTTCCTAATTTTCAATAAGCACTGTTTGGGGTGTTTGTTAATTGGGTGGATTTATGGGCTCCACCCTCAGATATGCTGTGTCAATAACTCTGGAGGCAGGCAAAAGGGGAAGCGTGAAGACAGTTTTGGAATCTATGATAGTATTACAGAGGGGAGATGACAGTGGCCTGGACTATGATGGTGGTAATGGTGGTGAAGAGACATATCAGATATTTTTTGTGGTCAAATACACATAACATAAAACTTATCATTAGAAGCATTTAAAGTAAGTTATTTAACCTCTTGGAGCCTCAGGTTCCCCACTTAATAACAAGATCTACCCGCCTCAGAGGGTTGGGCAGTAAGACGAAGCATATGAAATGCACCCTGAGAGATAGCACATGATTAGTTATTGTTATTTGTTGTTCATTAAATGCCAGTGGATAAAGCTCAGTGATCTGGAGTGTCCAGGAAGCTCCCAAACCCATTGGCACAGGATCTTTGAGATCTGTGACGAATAGGCTGGAGTTGTCAGCTCCTGTAGATAGGAGCAGTCATCCTGGGGTCACCTCAGTCTGGAGCCAAGTAGTAAGGGTTAAACTCAACCAAAGACGGTTTAAGGCCCAAGACATTACTTCTCTCTACAGTAGCATGAGTATTATGGTTTGTGTCTAGATGTCCCTCCAAAACCTCATGTGGTCATAGGTGGGGCCTTTTCAGAGGTGATTGGATCTAGAGTGTGTGATGCTGGGATTGATTCATGGTACAATGATAGGATCAAGGGCACTAGGATTAAGGGTGTGAGTGCCACCTGTCCTAAGCAGCCTGAATAAGATATAAGGGATAGAAAGAGCTGTGGTGTTCCCCTTACTTGTTCTGTTATCTTCTGCCCTCCATGAACTATTTCTCCTCTGCAATGCCTGTCAGCCATGCCACCCTGCCTTAGAGCCAGCAGACTGAAACCTGTACAAACTGTGATCTCAATAAACTTTTCCTCCTTTAACTTTGGGTATTGGGTATTTTGTCTCAGCAACAAGAAGTAACTAAGACAACAAGTAAAGCTTATGTAAAGTGTATGTGGGTGATTAGGTGGACAGTTTGCCTTGAAAGAGCAAACAGCTTATCACAACCACTCCCTGGCTGGTTTCTCTGTGCACCTAGGAAAGCAAATAAAAGCCTGAAGGTTCTTGGCATTAGATGTTGGAGGAGATTGCTCAATTTTAAGATAGGAAGTTCCTTTTCTTCTTCCAAACCTCTTCTTCATCTCCTTCTCCCCCATCTCCTTCTCTTATTTGAAAGCTTCCATAAATACCAAACAAATGTTTCGTATCTTTTTGAAAAAATGAGAATATGATGGAATTCCTGCAATATCAAAATGCTCCTAAATGTTATTGAATTTTCTCTTTAGGATTCAGCAAGCATTTAAGGTTCTTGCAAGACCGAAAAGGTCAGAAGGATCCGTTGTTCAGATCTGTATCTCTACAAGCTGCAGAAAATTTTCCAAAATTTGCATTAACCCTGAGTCATTCCAGAAAGTTGCTTTTATTTTGCTTTATTTTTTTAAAAAACTATCTCTCCTGCTTCCTGTTTCCTCTTAAACTTTAGTGGTATAGAGAAAGTGCTCAGACAGTTCTCTCTGGGCAACACTAGGAGCTTCCATTCAAAAGCAACTTACATGTCAAAGGAATGTTTTCTTCTGTGCATTTTTCCTCTCTACTCCATGAAGTTTCTTTGTCTCTCTGTTCTGCTCCTTCCCCTTGTGTTTTTAGACTGATCACTGATAATTACATTCTTTTCTGCTCCCTCTCCTTGGGCAGTTAGGGAACTGTCTGCCAATTGGAAAGACTTCCTTCCCATGGTTGTAGTTGCTGCCTGTACATGTCTACTGACATGCTTTCTTAAATGGGAGTCTGTTTCAGAGAAAAACTAGAGTCAAGCAAAATGCTTATTAGAGGAAAAGAGTGAACAAGAGGTTTACATACCAGATTCAGGGAAGCCTGCCCTGAGTCCTATCAACTGATCAGAATCCAGTCCCAGGCTTCAATGAGAAAACTTCCTTCTTATCTATTTAGAGGAAAGCAATGCTTCTTCTCTGAGCCTAGGCCCAAATCCAAATAAAGTTGGCCCTCTGTATTGGTAAGTTCTAAATCCACAGATTGAATTAACCTGAGGATCAAAATATTTTTAAAAAGTTGTGTCTGTACTGAACATATACAGATAATATTCCTTACCACTATTCCCTATGTAATATAGTACAACAACTATTTACATAGCATTTACATTGTCTTAGGTGTTATAAATAATCTATCTGGAAGGACATATGCAAGTTACATGCAAATATAACAATTTTATATAAGGAAGTTGAGTACAGGCAGATTTGGATTCTGGATACTTCCAAGGATACTGGGGGATGCTTGCACAATGTGACAGAGCTAAACTCTCATCTCGTTCATTCCTATGGGGAGTGAAAGGCCAAACCTCAGCCCATGTTCCAAATGCAACGATCGCCCTTCAGGAAAGAAGAAAGGATGTCTTAGAGTGACTTCTGCCTTTGGAGATTTTCTGAGTGATTGTGTACAAGCCTGTAAGACACAAATGCCTCCCAGCCCCTTCAGTCAGTGACTCTGGGTCAGATTTATAGCTGTGGTCAAGTTTCTACATCTCTCCTTCCCTTAAATGCTCAAGATAAGAGACTGGTTCACTCAGAGCGCCCCTCTTTTTCTGAGGATTCCCCTGAGTGATGCTGCCTATGTGCCTGTAAATGGGCCTGTAAGTTAAAATGACTACTTTGCTCTTTTTCTTGTACTCCAAAACTTAGTGTTCACAATGGCAATTGTTGCTGAGTGTGGTAATTAGGAGAAATTTGGCATCCATGCCTAATGATCTGTCTGGCACTGTTTGGTTCTCTGGGAGCAACTGGAGAGCTGTTATGGGCAGAGGGCAGGATAAACTGTCCTGTCCCCAGTTCTCTTCCACACTGGTTCAGTGGGGCTCACAGCCGGGCCATGCTATGTCTAGAGTTTCATCAAGGTGAGTGAATTCTTCTGTCAATCTCTTGGTCTCTGCTCTCTCCCAGAAACTCACAAAGTCTCTTAGTTTGTGGCTGGGCTTCTCACCAGAGTTGCTTAAACCCAAATGCGGGCCAGTGGGCCAGAGGAGGAGCAGGAGCTATACCAGTTTCTCAAGGCAATCTCTCCCCAGCTAAAAGCCTATTTCTCCCACAGTGCAGCCCAGTCTCTGCTACAGCAAGCACTATATATATTTTTCATTCTTTCAGGACAGATTTATAGCAACTTGGCACCACATATACAGACAGGATCTTTGCTTTTACAGTTGTATAAGCAGAGGGAACAACTTGTCAGAGGACCTAGGCCTGAAGAAGCATGTTTGTGTTCACTTCTGTTTCTTAAGAAGGGTGCTTGAGTATGTTTAAGTGCTGATAGGATAGTTAAGAGAGAGGGGGAAGATGAAGGGCATGGAAATAGACAGGGGTCATAGCTGGAGCCATGCCTCAGAGGAGAACACAAGGGAGGACTTCCTTCCTTCCTCTTTAGGACAGCAAGAAGCAGAGAGCCCTGGGTGAGTGCCAACCAATGTAGACAATTTAAGAATGGTGGCAGGGGGGAAGTTGAGCATTCCCATTTGAAACGACCTTTTCTATATGAAAGGAGAGGGGCAAGGTAGGAGATGTTGATGAGTGGTAAGATGAAATGAAAGAATATTATAAATTGTTGTGAAATTTGAATAAGCTATTTAGGAAACCAAACATTTCTGTGGCAGCAGTGAGGATCCAATCAAGATTGGTCATCATGAGTCACCAGTGTACAATAGTCAGTTCTATTGTATATTTCTCTGGGGCCTAATTATATGTTTCTCCAGCAGGCTTAGCAGCAAGCAGTCACGGAAAAAAAAATCCATTATCTAAAGTGGAAACAACCCTCTCTGCTCTTCCTTGTAATGGAGAAGGAGATGAGCTAACAGTGAACAAAACTGGGTTCATGTCCACCTTCCAGGATCACCTGTATAACCACAGGGTAAATAATCTGACCTTTCTGAACCACTTAGTCTATCTGCAAAGGCTGGTGTGTGGACAACAACAAAGAAAGGGAATGGCAAAAGCCATATGCACATCATGAATATGTCAAAACCAAAAAGGAAAGAAAAGAAAATGTCAAAACCAATGAAAACACAGAAGATCTCTATCATAAGTACTTTGGAACAAACTGCAAAAGAATTTTTAAAAACACTTTTAGCACATGCTACAATGGCTTATGATAAAAAGTTGTTTTACAAATCAAAAATGAAGAAGAAAATGGGCAAGATGAATGATTAGGTAACTAACAGAAGAAACTCCAGAGAGTCAATAAACATAAAAATGATGTTTAACATAAAGATGATGTTAAAATTGATATTCAAATTCAAATTAAAACAAGCTACAGTTATTTTGTCATACCGCTCAGATTGACAACAGTTAAACCAAACCAGTAATGCTGTTGGTGAAAGTGTGGGCAGCCAAGCATTCTCATCCACTGTTGCTGGGTATGTAAATGGGCCCAGGAATTCTATTTCTAGTAATTTATCCTACAAATATACTCATGCAAATACACAAAGATATGTGAAAAGATATTATATCTACTTTACCTTCAAAGTAAGTTGCTGACATCAATACACTTTCTCCCAAAATTATTTATTGGATTTCCATATTTATTTGTGTTTCTCTTTTTGTGACAAAATGCACATGCAGTGATCTAAAGTTAATGATTCAACAGATTTTGGCAAATAGACATACTTGTGTAGTTCCAAACCCTGTGAAGACATAGAACATTATCATCACCCCAGAAACTCCCCAGATATCTAGCTCTACCTCATACCATATTGTAACTTTGAAAATATTTAAACAAATTTCTAATTTTAAACTAGTTTTAAACTTACAAAAAATTCAAAGATAGTAACATAGTCACTCTATATGCCACACCTCGTTTTCCCTGTTGTTGACATCTTATGTCACTAAGGTACCTTTGTTAGAACCAATGAACTAGTTCTCATATATTAATGATCGCTGTCCATAACATATGAGATTTTACTAGTTTTTCCCTAATGTTTCCTTTCTGCTCCAAGATGCCACCCAGAATTCTACTGCACATTTAGTTGTCATATCTCCATGCCTCCTCTGGCTGTGATAGGTTTCCAGATTTTCCTTGATTTTTATGATCTTGACAATTTTGAGGAGTACCATTTAAGGTGTTTTACAGACTGTCCCTCAGCCCTTGAGGCTCAACTGATGTCTTTTTCATGAGTACATTGTAGTTCTGTGACTTTTTAATATTTATAATGACCATATCTAACTTTGTAGTTAGACTTAATAAAAATACATATTATAAAGGTGTGAAGGGAAGTGAGAAGGCTGACAATCAGCTAATAATAAGTATGTCTACTTTGAACAACTTGGCGAAAATATAATGCAAATGAGATCAGTTATGGTTGCTCACAGTGGTCCTGGCTGGGGCTGTGCAGGCACATCCTGGAATGGCTATAACCTGCTTGGCAAGGCACTGGGACAGCCAGGACAAGGACAGGGGGAGGGGATTCCCCAAGAGGAACTGAGATCTTTCCATAACAAATGTCTCCTAAATCAAGAAGCTTTTCTAATCTTGAAGAGTCGACTATTCAGCACCTCATCAAGTAAGAATTCCTCACCACCTTCTGCTCAGATAGTGACTTGAAGCTGGGTAGTGAAACCAGTTCTGGGAATTCCCAAGCATGAGCATAGCCTCAGCACTTGGTGTATTTTGGGAACATTTGGACATATTCTGCAGCATCATATTTATACTTTGGGAAAACAAGAAAAGGTTCAAAGAAATAGTCCTTGACTTCTCTCTTACACTTTACATTTTCAGCTATAGAATGGCATGTTTCAACCAGAGATATGAAGCAGGGGAGAGCTGGATAACCTCTATGACACATGACCATGTGGAGGGGGTAGACTTGGATTTGAAAGAGCAAGTATTCATTATTCTGGGTTAATGGGGTCAGAGAGGAATCAAGTTAGTGAAATGTGAGAGAATCTATGTGGAATGCTTGACAATAGTACATTCACACATTTCACAGAGGAAAGAGGCTAGGGTTACACCCAGCAACTGCAAATGGTTGATTAAAAACACCAACCTTAAGCATTTGCTATTTACTGCCTGTTTTGAGCACCCTGTAGGGCCTCAAAGAGGGTCTCAGAATCTTTTCCCACTTCTCGTTAGGTGTCTGTCCAACTTAGAGTTGACTCCCAGCTCCTCTGGCTCTTCACCTCGGGTTCTGTGTAAACTTGGACTCTAGGAGGCTGGGCCACGAGGACTCACTCTCCCAGTGAAGGTGTGACGCAAGGGAATGCACGAGTGTCTGTGCAGTGGGGAGGGGCAGACAGGCCCACAGCCAGCTGGTGGAAAATGAGAAAACAGCTGGAGACACTCCAAGGCAAGACAGAATTTTAGATCCTGCACTGGTGGGGGCAGGAAGGAAAGATAGGGAGGGCTGGAAATAGAGGAAAGAGATGGAATCCTGGAGCCTCTGCAGCTATTAAAGCTCAGCACCTGGTCTAAAGCTCTGCATATAAATGAAATATTAATTAATGTTCTATTGATAACGAAGATTCATCAAGCACTTCACATTTTCCTAGCCCTATGCGTTGTATGTATTATCATTTTTAACTGCTCATTACCAGGTGTGAGGGTCATAATATCATTGTCTTCAATTTACAAATAAGATACTGAATTCCAGAGAGGTCGAGTAACTTGCTGAAGGTCACAATTAACAAGTGACAGAGTTAGGATTTGAATTCAGAGACTGTGTATTCAACTTCTCACATGAGAGGCCTCAGCAGAGAAGGTAGCAGCTGGCAGAATAATGGGGTTAATGTCCTACTTTATGTCTCTAGCTCTGAGCTCTTTCCTCTCAGAGCCAGGGCTCCCCATCTTGCCAGTAATATTCCTTCCCACCTTCAGTGGCTATGCCTGGGCATTCCTCCGTGCAGACAGGAGCCTTCTACTGGCTCCACTCTAAAGGCAGCACACTGTAGGAAGCCCAGTAGAGATTGCTAGCCCATCTCTTTGTCCTGTTCCCACCCTCCGTGATCATCTAGGCTTCCTTGCCCTCTCCTCCACATTCTCACCCTCTTGCCACAAGCGGTCCTTGCTGTATCTGAGCTTAATTGCTCAAGTGGTGGGTAGTGTAGCCTGAACCTCCACAGGGCATCTCTGGAAAGCTGGCCTCTGCAAGCCAGCCGACTCCCAATCAGGCAGGCTTGCTGTCTTTTTTTCCCTTCTTCCTGTCACAGCAGCTCTCACATGTATTCAGAGACTTACTCTCTCCCTTTAGGTACAGGATCAGAAAGTGCCTCTGTGAGGTCTTGCTTCTTCCCACATTATTGGAGCACTGGTCAGGCCAGGCCACAGCAGGCAGCTGGCAGATGTGCAGGGATTAGCAACTTCTAAACTGCAGCTGACCTCCAGCAGTTGATCCCACACACCTATCCTTTTCAATCATCAACTGCAGCTGTCCCTGCCCCCAGGGCAGCAGTAGGTGTTGAAGTCAGGACTTTCACACTGAGCTACATTCCCAGTCCTTTTTAAAATTTATTTTTCAGTTTTGAGACAGGGTCTGGCTAAACTGTCCAGCCTATACTAGAACTTGCCATCCTCCTGCCTCAGCCTCTCATGTGCTGAGATCATAGTCCTGAGACAGGTCACCAGGCTTGCTCTTCTTTTTGCTTTCTCCTCCCACCTTTTTCTCTTCCTCAAATTTATTTCTGCTAAGTGCACTTTGAGATCACGCGTTTTCAGTCAATACAAAGATGTATGTGGAAAAAACAAAGATGTATGTGGACAAAATGTTTCCCATTCCTACGCAATCTCTGGATTATAACCAGTGTCCATAGTTTGATTTGTGTCCTGCCACACTTTTCTCATGAGCATGCTGAATACAATTTATAGGAAGCCATTGGTTTGGATTGAGCTTCTGTACTAGGCTCAACAGACTAAAACAAAATTTCATGCTACCAAATCAAATTTATTTATCTGATGTTCTTATTTTTTTTAATCCAGAGAGGGAGAGAAGGAGACAGAGACAGAGAGACAGAGGGAGCCAATTCCCCAAGCAGAACAGTTTTAGTTGGGGTAGAGTGCCCTCTGCTTTACTCTTTATAAAGAAAAGACCAACCTCAGTTTTGTACAGTGTCTGATCTTTTCCAGCATTTTTCTGCCCATAAGCAGTTCAGCTTATCATAGCACTCATTTTATTTTGTGGAACGAGGTGCTGCCCAATTCTAGAAACACAAACAAAAGCAACTGAGATCATTAAAATAAATTTCTAGTGTTTTCCTTTGACAGCATATGCACATGTTTTATGTTTTGATACAGGCTTTCTTTAGATTTGAAGACTTTAGTAAAATTATAAATGCTTCCTCTTATTTGACCACTTACCAGTGTGATTTATTCCATGCAATGTATACATCAGGATAGCGTCAGCATCACAGTCCTTTAACAGAAATGCAGTATTTTGGCTTGATAGACAAGTGAACGTTTACCAAATAAGTATTCACTTGTAGCTTGTTATTTAGAAACACTTCATAAACTACAGTGACTATATGTGAGCACAGGCAGATTTTCCTCTGAATTGTACTCAGTGAAGTCAGTTACGCATGCACACAGGTGTATGTTGCCCTTTTTTCTTTTTTTGCTTTGGTACAGGGAATCAAACTCAGGACCTTGTGCTTGCCAGGCAGGCACTTGGGCCACTGAGCTACATGCCCGGCCCTGTTACCCCTTTTTAAAAACTTACTTTAAAATAAAACTTGCATCATATTGTATACAATACTGTGCATCTTTTGAAAACAATGTGTATTTCCATGTATGACTACCTGCTGAGTTACTCAGTTATCACCTTTTTGATTGTTTTGTTTTCCTTTGTGTGTATACAAGGAAACACTGCTGAGAAAATGTTCTTCCTTATTCTTCTTTATTGTAAGATTTAAATTTGCAAAAATTAAAATCTTTAATCTATCTGGCCAAGGTAACAATCTAAAATTTTGATTCCAAATATCTAGTAAAATATATTTTTTTCCCAATGAAAAGTAGTATCTGTTTTATTTTAGATCTAGTTCTCAGCCATGCAGGTCTATGACCCACAAGGCAGCTCACAGATAGCCCAGTCAGGGGACATTTCCATTCACCTACCAAGACAGGCTCAATATTTTCCATCTCGCTTTGTTTAACACTGTATGCTGAAACCCATTTTTAGAAATTTTTAATTGCTCAACAATTATATACATGAATAGGCCACAATGTTATGCTTTGCTATATGTGTACCTTGTGGAAATATCAAATCAAGCTACTTAACACAATTTAATCACATCACCAATTTATCATTTTCTTGTACTTCTTAGTAAAGTGTGCTCTTATTGCAATTTTAAAATGTACTTTATTATTTACTGTAGTTACTTGCTGTGCCATAGATCACTGAAATTTATTTCTGTTATCTAATTGAAAGTTGATACTCACTCCTTATCGGCACCTCCACTCCTACAGCAATTCTACTCTACTGCTTTCATCAGCTTGCACATGTAATATTTGCCTTTCTATGCCTGGCTTAGTTCGTTGAGCAATATCCTTTAGGTTCATTTATCTTAGCTTTTCTGTCTCAATGCTGTGGGAGAGTAAGACCATTGTTAGCACTTCTCTAGAAGCCCAGGTTCAATGTGACCTTTTCTACTCAACATTGCCTATATAATTCATTAAATTTTGGCAAATAGTCCATCAGATTAAGGTGATTTCCTATGTTTGTTCTTTGTTTTATTATTAGATATGTCTACTGAGTTATATCAAATACTTCATACCTTCTGTTACAATTATATAAAGCTCATCTCCTTTAAATTGTAGATATAATAAATTATATTCGTAGTCACTTAATTTAACCATATTTGCAGTCCTCAAATAAACCCTAGCTAGTTATTTCTTATTAATATCCTGGGCCCTATTTATTGAAATTTCATTAAAACATTTTACATCCATAATCATTTGAAAGTGCTTTAAAAGTTTTTTTTTATCTGCATGAAGATAGGGGTATGGGTGGGCTATTGGTGGTAATAATGTCTCTTTCTTTAATTTTAGCTTCTAACTTTATTAATTCCCTGATTTTATTAAGCTAATGTTTTTTCTCTGGTTTTAAATTCTTATTTCATTATTTTTCACTGGAGTTTTTAAATAAAGATATTTGATGCTACAAGTTTTCTGGATCCCTTATAACCTTTATATTCTTGCTTATTTTTGCCTTCTTTATTTGTTAAATATTTTAAGAAATATATAAACTTCCCCATTATAACTATGGATATCTGTTAATTTCTTTGTATTTCTAATTTTTCCTTAAGTGTTAACTGCTATATTACTGAATATGACATAAGTTCTCTGTGAAATGTGCCTTTTATTGTTATAAACACATATCCCTGTTCTGTTCAGTTCTTTTGGCTTTGAATATCATTTATTCTTATTTTAATACTGCTATTCTATTTTATTTGTATTGCTCTGATAGTCTTTCTGTAGTTTTATCTTAAGCCTTTTTTGTTTCTTTCTCAATAGTAGTCATTATAAATACTATTTTCTTTTTTGTTTTTGTTTTTTTATTTTAAAAAAATAAACGTACAAAAACATATTGACAAACAGACACCAATTAGCATAAAAAATAGTACAATCACAACTAATCTGTAGACAAGGTGATATGATCTCAACAGTGGTTATTGCTTAATCCATTGATATCTTCGAAGTGTAAATATATAAACCCATACAGAGACATGCAAATTTAGTCAGACAATTAATCCTCTCAACAATAGAAAAAACACAAAACCCAAAAATCCAAAGACAAAAAACAAAACAGGCAAACATCAACAACAGCAACAACAACAACAACAAAAAACACCAATAGTTGCTGCTTTACATATTGATATCTTCGAAGTGTGTGTTCAGGAAAACACATACAGATATACAAGATTGATCAAATAACCCGTCATCGATTATTGCTTAGCATTAAGTGATATAATACAATCGTAGAACCATGTTAGCCCTCCTGCATATATGCATATACATATATACATACATACATTTTTGTCTTTTTCTTTTCTACTTTCCTTCATCCCATCTGTTCTTTGTTTTAGAACAGATTTCCTTCATGTCTCTTAGTTTATATTCCCAGCCTCGGGTTCTTACACCAGTGATACAATACGTTGCCTGCACATGTATCACTGATTTATTTCACTTATGAGTATGGACTCCAGTTTTGTCCACTTGCCCACAAAGTCCCCAAAACTGTCTTTCTTTATAGCTGAATAATATTCCATTATATAAAAATGCCACAATTTTTTAATCCAGTCTTCTGTGGATGGGCACTTGGGTTGCTTCCACATTTTAGCTATTACAAATTGCGCTGCTATAAACATGGGTGCACATATGTCAGAGTGATATGATGTTTTCAGATCTTCTGGGAAAATAC
>PVLD010035490.1:0-11744 GCA_004027595.1 Dinomys branickii | reverse complement strand
GTTAATCCTTAGGTAACAAAACATTTGAAAACACCACCTGTCACTTACCCTCCCACTCTCCCTTCAGCCACCCTGCCTGGGAGCTGGGCTCACCTAGGAATGCAGTAACAAGAAGCAGAAAGGGCCAAAAGTGAAGGAGGAATCTTCAGGGTGGCTCAGGGGACACTTTCTCAGCTCTAACGGTGTTCTTTGTCCGGGACATAGTACAAAGAGGAAGCATACATCAGTATTTTTTTGTCTTGTCAGATCCATTTTCACTTTGTTTTCTGCGTAGTACAAGTCGTGTGCGTGTAAGAGTCAAGTCCTTCGCTCTGTCCCCTTTCCTGGCCATTATTAGAGATTCTCCCCCCACCTGGAGCTGTTCCCTTAACCCATGTTTGCACTGTTACTGAATACTTTTGCATTTTTCTTTAACTTGTCAATCTTCTTGGTATTTTAATACAGTGAAGAAAGTATGTGTGACAAGCTTAGTCACTTTGCTACCATGGAATGGAGAAATCATGTGTATATATTCTAAGAAAAACCTCAAAAAATTTTAATGAAATATAAACAATAAGGCTTGCACAGGCTCCTCTTTGATTCATTTGACTATCACTAGACACTGAAGAAATCAAATTTTCACCTTCCCATCAGAGACCTAGTCTTACAGTCTTTTCTTACAAGCAAGGTACTGTTCTGTTTCCTTTTTGTTGTTGTTTTGTTTTGCACTTATACAGGTTGAGTGTCCTTTATCCCCAAATCCTTGGGAGCAAGAGGGGTTTGGATAGGAATTTTTAAAACTCTTTTTCATTACAGGCACATACATAGTGAGATATCCTGGGAATGGGACCTAGGTCTAAGCCTGAAATTTATTTGTTTTCTGTATACTTTTCACACATACCCGAAGGCCATTTTATACAATATTTTTAGTGTGCCTCTGTCCCGACTGCTGCCCAGCCCACGAGGATAGGTGTTGAATTTTCCCATATGTCGGGTCAAAAATTTCGGAGGTGGGCGTGTTTCCGGTCTCAGATTTTCAGGCTTGGCCTATTCTGGTGACTCTGGAGATTTGAGCGCTAGCATCAGACAGAAATTCCATGTGACTACACAGTGGTGTGGAGCCCTGGCTGAGGAGGAGCGCGAAGCCCGGAGGGAGACAGCCCAGCTCCAAACCCCAGCACCTTCTCCTACGCAGTAGGTCTTTGTCCTGTTTTCCAAACACTTCCATCCCACTGTAAAATGGGGAAAATGACGACCTACCTTGAGTATACAGACGTTGTGATGATTGCGTGCCCGTCATAAGCAATCAATACAGTACAGTCCCGAGAGGAGTATCTGTCATATTGTAAAACACTCAACACACGCACCTCCCTCTTAAAACAACCACAATTTTTCTTGCATATTTAAAAATTATGTCCCTTTTAAAAGCTGTACCCTACAATTTAGTGGTGTTTGTCTGGAATGCTTTCCCTAGTTCTTATTTTCACTTCTTTGCATAATGCCATTAAAACTCTTACAAAGGGATTTCCCAGTTGTCCTCACGATTTGCTGTTTGTCAGGGCTGCATTTCCCTCCAGCTCGAATGACAGGGAGGAGCTGTTTGACTTTGCCTTGCACCTCTCCTTGTCATGTCGTGGGAGTAATGTTACTGACTCTAAAGTTTTCATTAAATTGCTCACTGTCATTCCCGGGACACCCACGGCGATGATGAACTCAGCATGAGGGGGCATTGCCAAATACCCTGACAAAATGTGAGCAAAACTTTTAAAATAGCTCCTTTTCTCTTCTCCAACCAACGTTCCCATGAAGCGAAGAACAGGCCTAGAAATTACTGAAGAGTGGGTGGCATAGAAGAGCTTGGAAGCTGCTCTACTATTTTAGAGAATTTACCATCCTCTGGTTTGTATTTCAAAGTGTGGCCTCATGTGCACTTAGCACAGGTGCATGAGGCTGGAAGGGCTTGTGGCTCATTGCAGTTCACCTGCACCGCTGTCATACTGTCACCAGGGAAGAGCAAACCCCAGAGTCCTGCTACAGCTGTGTTTGAAGGCATGACATGGCATGAGATGACAGACAGGTAAGAGGGTGCCCGTCTCACCTGCTTCAGTTGGGTTGGTCCTAGTCTGGCTGTGGAAATCTCACATCCTGGGAAACCCCTCAGTCCTGGTAAAGCAGGACAGTTGTAATTAAGCTACTGCTTTGCCAGTTAGAACCAGGTATATAAACTTGGACGGGCCATGAGGACTCTTAAGGCCTGCTTCCTCTTGTGTAATGGGGAAGGAATTGTAAGAATGAAAGGCAGTAGTGGCCATTAACCGGTCTGATGTCAATGTCAGCAGATGCAGTCATGCATGGTACTGTATGTTTGGTCCACCTGCAAGGCTCTAGAATGGAGGTGATGTTACAAGGCCTAGTTCCATATTCTGAAAACTTTCCACAGCACAAGTAAGAATGACTCCAAAACCACATGTCTCAGTGTTGGATGAGAAATATGACAGAGATTTGTGCACGAGAGGAAAGGGATCCCAAAGGCGTCAGGTGCTGCTTGGTTTTTGCACTGCAACCTGGGAATAGGTGCTCACTTAAAGCTTTTCATATGGCTTACACTGGTCTGGCTTAAACCTGCTACTAGAATCTGCAAAATGAAAGGCCATCTTACATAGAATTGATGGTCTCTGGACTCCCTTTTAGCTGTAAAGCCTCATCACACCAATACATTTCAGGTACAAGCAGTCACGGGAAAGGGAGGTGGTGTTTAAACTCAATTCATTGTAGGCCTTTTGCAGTAATCTTGTTTACCGCATCATCTACTTCTTGTACTTTCTTAATATGCTCTGTAGTGATTTCCTTCATATATTTGTTTCTTCTTGTTTCCTCCTTTCCTCTGAGACTGTTAAGTGGAATCTGGCTGTTGTTTTCTCTTTTTCTTTCTTTCCTGGGGATTGAACCCAGGGCCTTCTCACTGAGCTACATGCAATTTTATATTTGTTGAATGAATAAATCCATGATTAAATAAACTAAATAACCCAAATATGAATGATGGTAGAAATAACACCAATTTTATGTCAGCAATGTTTTATTTCCTCCCAAATTTTAGTCTTTATTTGTAATTGATAATGACCAGAGCAGACAACCTGAATCATTTTGTTCTATATTTTAATATAAGAAGGTTGCAGATTTTCAGATACAGAGACAGTGGATTATAGTTCAAATGGTAGATTGCTTCTTATAAATCTGAGGCAATCTTAGTACTCAGTGAACTGTCAGGTAGCACTACCTCCAAACTCTTTTTTCTCTTTATTTACAGAAGGTCAACAGAGCTAAAGTAAAAAATGGCCATTAATTAGAGAATGGTTGTGGGGGATTCTGCTTACATTTCCTGTGAGGACTTGCCTCTTTTTTCCTGCTCTCTCCCAGTTCAGTGAGGAGGATGTTGGCTGGCACTGAAATGCAGGAACAGTAGGGCACTCAGCACAAAGAAGGAAGAAGGAAGAAGGCGTTTACAACCTCAGCTCAGGTCTGCTGCTCTGTGAGATCTGCACCAGATGTTATCTGTTTAACTCAAACAGCTGATCCTTGATTTAGGGATAATCTGTTTGTTATTATACTAAATGGGGCCAGTAAATCTTTATTATAGGCTGATGAAAACTGAAGAAAATACTGTATGCTGAAAACACCAAACAATTCACATTTTTTCATCTTCCTTTCCCCCCATAATGTGAAGCACTGATAAGAAATACTGACATTTGCAAATTGCTTGTAAGTAATAAGCAGTTCCAGTTTTTGCTAGCTATAGATTCTAGTGGAAACTGGGCTCAGTTTTGGTAGTCTACAAGCAATGATT
This sequence comes from Dinomys branickii, assembly GCA_004027595.1. Classification (NCBI taxonomy): domain Eukaryota; kingdom Metazoa; phylum Chordata; class Mammalia; order Rodentia; family Dinomyidae; genus Dinomys; species Dinomys branickii. The sequence continues at coordinate 7,921 of PVLD010035490.1, read as the reverse complement.
TGGTGTTGACTGAGTCTCCTCCTGAAGGTCTGTGCTCTATCAGGCTTCCTGTGAACATCTGACTCCACCCAGCCACATTGGCCAGGAGAAAATTGGATGCACAAAGCAGTTTGCATAAGGCCCTTCTAAGCCCCAGTATGGCTATTTACACAGCTGCAATCATTATAAACAAATTACTTCATAAATTTCAACAAATGGAATCATGTTATTTTATTTTGTCTGCTTTGTCTCTTCTCAATGCCGCCAAGTTGCCAGTGCCTCATTTATTTTGGCTTATTTTTGCTGAAATGAGATTTAAAGAAGAGCTCAATTATAGTATCTCAGAGCCACTGCCCTCTCTACCCCAGCTTCTTCTTGTTGTTGGAGAGAAAAAAAAAATAGCAGAGAATAAGAATAGTTAACACCTAGATAGAACAGCTTATATTAACTTCTGGGATCATATTTCTTTTGCCAGGTAGATTAAAAAGTAATTTAGATGTAGTGAAATTCATATTTTATAGAAGTACAATTCCTGGAGTTTTGGCAAATGTGTAATAGTATGATATCCACCGGGATCACTACCCAGAACTCTTCTGTCCCTCAGTCCTCTACCCCTGTGCAGGCAACCCTCCCTCCTGTGATCATTTTGTGTTCTGTGTCTCTACTTCGGTCATTTCCAGAATGTCTTGTAGCAAGGAGGTGAGCGGTGCTCTGGGCCTGGCTTCTTTTACTTAGCTTGGCGTGCTTGGCATTCGGCTCTGTGCATGGATGCATCCGTAGTGATCTCCTTTTTATTCCTCAGTAGTATTTAATTGCACCGATGCATTGCAGTATTGAATCTATTCCTAAGGGAGTAACGAGTTATTTTTCATTTGGTCTTATAAGTAATGCTGCTATCGATACCCTTGAATAGGCCTTTAGGTAGACAAGCTTGTACTATTTTTGGTAAATACCAAAGAGTAGGATTTCTGGCTGATGTGGCAAAAATATGTTCAACTTTATAAGAAATGGAAAATTGGATCTAAAGTGACTATTACATCACCTTCTTATCAGTAATGGAGGATAGATCTAGTTGCCTTCTAGCCAGAACTACCTGTTTTGGGGTTTCTTTTTCTAAGCTCATGCTAGTAGTTGAGTAATGGCATCTGACTGTGGTCTTAATTTATATTTTCCTGATGACTCATGATGTTGGATTTTATGTGCTTACTATATATATGTGTTTTCTCTGGAGACATGTCAGTTCAATCCTTTACCTACATTCCTCATAAAAGGTAAACATAAGCCAGGCATGGCAGCACATGTCTGAAATCCAGGTACTCTGGGTGGCTCAGGCCGAAAGTTTGCAATTTCAAGCTCAGCCTGGGCAATTAGTCACTTAGTTAGACCCTGTTTCAAAAATCCTAATATACATATATACATAACATATATCTATATCTATATCTATATCTATATCTATAGTGTGTGTGTGTGTGTGTGTGTGTGTAGAGAAGGGGATGTAGCTCACTACAAAGACACTGGGTTCAAACTACAGTACCACCAAAAAGAAAATGTAGACATAGTAATACCATATGATCCAGCATTTTTTTTTGCCTGTGTATATACTAAAAACAGTTGAAATGAAGAATCCAAACAAATACACAGCAGTGTTCATAGCAGCAATATTCACATTCATAAATAGCCTAAAGGTGAAAACAGCCAAAGTATCTACCCACAGATAAATGGATAAGCAACGTTAGTAGTAAGTCAGCCTTTGTAGGAGTGGAATTCTGAACATATGCTACGACGTGGGTGAACCTTGAGGACATTATGATGGTGAAATAAGCTGGATACAGAAGGACAAATATTGTTTGATCCAACTTTTATGAGATATCTAGAAAGTTCATAGAGATAGAAAATGCAATAGAAAGTATCAGAGGCTAGAGAGTGAAAGGAAGGAATTTTTCACTTAAATTGTATTTCGTACAAAATTTCTGTTCTAAGTGATGAAAATGCCCTAGAAATGAGTGGTAAAGGTTTTATGACAGTGTAAGTGTAGCTATTGCTACTGAACTAACCCTTAAGATGGCTTAAAGTGGTACATTTTAGGTTGTATATTTTTTATTACCATAAAACAACAATGGCTCTCTTGCCCATGTTATAATTGGGTTGAGTTGCAGAAGCATTTTATACATTCTAATGCTATATACTTATCAAATACAGCCATGTATAACTTAACTATAGGATATATTCTGAGAAATGTGTCATTAGGTGATTTAATTGTTGTGGAAATATCATGCAGTATATTTATAAAAACTAAGATGGCTATGATATCATTAGGCAATATAATCTCAGAGGGTTACTGTAGTATATACAACTCATCCTTGACCAAACTACCATGTTAGAGCACAAAACTGCATTACTGGTAGGTGAGATTTACATCTGCCTATTTGCTACTTGTTCTGTATTTCTTATTTCTTCCTAACCTTCTTCCATTACTGATTTCTTCTGTGTTAAAGAGATATCTTCTAGCATACAAATTTAGTTCCTCTATTATTTATTTTATGGTATGACTTTGCATTATTTTATAAATGATTGTCTTGGGGATTATGTTTGGAAACTTAATTTATAACAATTTAGCTAGATTAATTTCATCATCTAGTTAAATATTGATAACATAGAAACATTTGTTACATTTTCCCTTATTTTTGCTGTTATTGCCACAAATTATATCTTTCCACAATTTGTTGCCTTGAAAATAGTTTTATAATTAGTATTTTATCCAGCGTTCTAACAATAATACAGGAGAAAAGAGTTACAAAAGAAAACACATTCATACTGTCATTTTTATGTACTAGTTGTTACTTTTAGGAATGGTTTTATTTCTTTATAAGAATTTGAGTTTCTATCTATTGTCCTTCCATTTCAGTGGAATAACTCCCTTTAATATTTATTGTATTTATTGGTCTATTAGTGATACACTGGCTTTGTTTTTATCTGGGAATATCTTAATTTTCCTGTAATTTAATTTTTTAAAATTACATTTTTGAGACCAGATCTTACCATGTTGCCCAGTTTGGTCTTGAACTTATGGGCTGAAAGATTTTTCTGCTGCAACCTCCCAGGTAGCAGAGACTACGGGTTCTTGATGCCCAGCTTTCTTTCATTTCTGATGAATTTTTTTTTTTTTTCAGATAGAGTTTCTAATTAATAATGCTTTTATCTCTTCGAAGGCATTCCATGGTCTTCTGGCTCTATGCTTTCAGATGTGAAATCAGCTGTTAATCATATTGAGGCTTCTTTGTAGATCGTTAGGTGGTTTTTTTTGCTTCTATCAAGTTTTTCTCTTTTTGTTTGGGTTTGGGCCTCCTACTATTTGCTCATAGGCTCTGTGCATCTTTGGGGTGTGACTTCAACAGTCCTGCAGATATCAGTTATGTGTTGGTTTTCTCTTCTCCTTGCTCAAAGTCTCAAGGCCAGGACAGGGGAAAGCTTGATGCTGTCTCAGGTCTTTCCCAAGAGTCTCATAGCTGTGCCCAAGTAGGTGGTTTTCCAGCTTCCTGGGAACCCACTGGAAATGTGCAAACACTCATGGACTCCTTATTTTTCAGCTTTTCCTTTGAAGCTTTTTGCATAGTCTATTATTTGTCCCAGTTTTATTTAGCATTTCAGGCAGCTATGAATTTAAAGCCCTTGCTCTTTATTGTTTTTAATAAATGCTCCAAGAAGATAGTTTTTGAATGGGGTAAACTCCAATTTAAGACAAATCAAAGCAAAGATTTTCAAGTGATATCATTGCAGGGACTCACCCATCGGAGACCGAGACTGCCCAAGCCTTGGCCCCATTCTGTCCCTTCCCAGCTAGGAGGACGGCTTGCTATCTTTCAAGTCCACTGCTGAGCTGTGCTGCAAGAAATCACACTAGAGTGATGAAAATCCTACAAATCATGTTTTCACTTATATTCAACTATATTCTTTAAAAGAACTCCCCATGTTTTTGAAAGCATTTGATTAATTTTCAGAGTTTTGAAAAGTTCATTCTGACAGTTTTTTCTCTGTTTTTTTTTTGGCATGTGCCATTGTTTCTGAGAAGAGGTAAATTTTCACAGGTCCTTCTTCTGTTAGTTTTGCTTACCTCTAAGATGGTGTGTGTGTGTGTGTGTGTGTGTGTGTACATGTGTGTTATTCTTATATGGCAGTGCAACAATATATGTAATGAACACTACATCCTTTTATCAAATAGAGATTAGAATTTACTTTTGAGTAGAAGGCAATGTGTAAGAACTACTTCAGTCCTTGACCAGTTGTGGAATTGGAAAAGCCCTCAGAACATGAATTCCACCTTATTTTGTGGGTTTCTAAACAAATCTTATAAGACATGGAATTTCCCAAACAATTAATCCTTTTTAAAAAAGCATTTCTTAGCTGGTGATATAGCTCAGTGGAATAAGCTCCTGCCTGGCAAGCGGCACATCCTGAGTTTGATCCCCAGTACCGCAAATAAGTAAATAAAAAGCGTTCTTCCTGTGGTCAACGGACTTCTGAAACTAGTTTAAGTCTGATGGCCTTCAAAATAAGTATGGCTAGTTCGGTTTTACTGTGCTGTAGTAGTTAGAATTTAGACACAAATGTAAAGCTGAAATTGAAGAATGTGACGGTTTTGCCCTATGACTTTAGAGAATGGAAGGACTACTGTTGCTTCGCGGGGGCTATATTCAAATGCCGGGTAATTCTCATTAAGACCAAGAACTACATTAAGTTTGGCCCTTAAAAAACAATGATCTAATGGGTATTTCTTTAAGCAGAACACCAGACCTTATGGTTAGCAAAGCTTCTGAGACCCTTTAGGTAATATCTGTTTTCTACCTGTAAACACATTTTTTAGGTCTGGTTCTCTGTATGTTCTTGCCTCTCTATCTGTTCCTCTCCACCTTTTCTACACTTATACTTGGCCATAGTTGTGAGAAACTGTAGACTAACTCTGGTTAGCTGTCTTTCCCTTCTTTCACGTTTGGGTCCAGGAAGCCTGGAATGTGGTGTGCAAGCTTGTTTTTAATCTTATCTGTAAGTGTATCTCTTCTACGTAAAGCCATGTTAATTTGGATTGGAGGAAAAAAAATACCCTCTTGGCATTTACCTATGAAACTAGGAAGTTATTTCTTAATCAACTTCCTAACAAAGAGGACTCATTTCGTGATCTTTAGCAAATATGTCAAACTTATGCAGAATACTGGTGGCCCTGGTTCAGAAAGAAGTGGATCCAGGGTGCATGTGCTGGTAGTCCTGAGACTGACTTGGCCCTTTTTATGAAATGATGATTCATTTTATCTGCTCCGTCAGTTGACTGAGTTTAAACTCTGATTAACCCAGACCAGGTTAGATTACATTCATCTTGACTCCAGATGGCAAATGTGTTTATGAATTCTGGTACTTGACTACACTGCAGTTTTATAAAGTTGTGTGCAGCTGTTAACTGGATAATTTGGGGTTCTGTATGTGGGAGAAATTCAAAATATCTGGAATGTGACAAATTAATTTGGAATATAGGCTCTAAGTACACCACTGGTAATGTCTAGCCAGAAGACATAGTAGACATGATGTATTTGTCCATCCAAACAACTAAATCAGATTGATGCTTAATTCATATGGATTATTAGTTCACTGTTTGTTTCTTGAATTGCAAAATATTCTGAACTAAGTCAAATAGTATACAGCAGACATTAGTTGATTGGGTAAAGCACCTCCTATTAATTCAGTATTTAATAAATAAATATTTATTAATAGCCCATTGTATGCCAACAACTCTGCATGATACTGAAAGATAGCCACAAGGCTAATGGGTGGAGAAGAAACAAATTTTTGCCTTTTGTTTGGATCAGAAGCCATCAGAGGAAAAACTGGTACATTTAGAACAAGCAGTTACTGAGAGACAAGTGAATTGAACCACTTTTACTTTCACCAGAACTACTATATAAAATTGCTGTGTCAAATATGTCAGCCACTAGCCACCTGGTCCTCTTTAAATTTAAATTGATATTAAATACAATCTAAATTTCAGTTTATCAGTCATGTTATAGCCTCATTTCAAGTGTCCCACAGCTGTATGTATTTATTTGCTGTAATACTGGCAGGAACAAATATAGGGTAGCTCTATCCTCATGATAAATTCTATTTAGCAGACCTAATGCTCTACACAAGTTGGAAAAAATAAAATCCAGGTAAATTCATAAACAATTTAATGATTAATATCAGGCACTCTTCACAAGCTAACACTATTTTTTTAAACAATAGACACATTGATGAGGACAAAAAATGCTCTAAAGGAGGTTTTATAAATTGGGAACTTAACACAAAAAGACAGACTCTACAGTTACTTTTAAAAGTTGTTATCTTGGATGTTTTTATTTTCTTTACAGCGAATGCTAGAAAGGACAGAGAGCTGGTGCAAAACTAATGTTAAGAATTATTTCAGGAATTTTTGACTCTTTGCAACCTTCGTTCCCTTCTTTTTTCCCTGATATAATGCACCTCAGCTGACCATCTGCACTGCAGTTCTCCTAGGTGTGGTGACTTGGTTTTTACCAGTGCAGTGTGAACTGAAGCAACAAAACCTCCCCTGAGCTGATGGGCTTCCTGTGTGCTCCTTCTTACATTGCTCCAAGTCAGCTTCTGTCCCATGGCTTTGCAAAAAAAAAAAAAAAAAAAAAGAACACCGCCCTGTGTTCATCATGGTAAGAATATGTGAGAATCCTTCATCTCTAAACGTGTTTGCAGTCCAATGACCCATCGCCTTAGCATCATATCTGATACATAAAAGAGAAGTGAATTGGGATTTTGTTGGACCCACTGCATTTTGATATTTGTTACAGCAGCTAATTACTTTAACTTATGTAAGAGCAAATACTAAATTTGGTGGAGAAATGTTCTTTTTATTTTATTTTTATTTTAAAGAGTAATAAACACAAACATAAACAAAACAAAGCAAAAACATTAAAGGTGATTCACAGTTTCAAAACAAAATGATAGGAAGGAGACGTTCTTTTAGACTTGGATGTAAGAAATGGGGCACTTGGTTTTGTCCCTCATCTTTAATATTATGCATCTTGTGGATATTATTATTCAGGAAAAAATACATTTATGATACTTTTCCTGAATAAAAACAACCACTGTGATTCCTAAAGCAATTGGCATTCTCTTTCTTTTGCAGTCTAAAGATTGGACCCAGGATGTGTAACATATGCTAGCCAAGTGTTCAGACACTTAGCTAAGCCCCCACTACCCTGTGTCTGGTCTTTATGAAGCTCTTGTCTTAGTTTGGATTCCCCAGAGACAGTACCCAAATCAGGGAAACAGTTGAATTTATTAAGTGAAAATTCTCAGGAGAATCCTATAAAATAGCAAGGACAACTGGAGAGGAAAGAGGAAACAGCCAAAGAAACATGAAGTTTCAGGTGTAGGTTTAGCCTGATTGAACAGGAACCTAGCTCTAGAGTAGGCATCTTGTCACAGAGCTCTCCCAGCCTGAACCAGGAGTGGGGTTTTGAACCTTGATACCCACCTTTCATAGGCTGATGGGAATTCACAGGTATTCCTAGAACATAGGGCTGGGGATATAGCTCAGTGGAATAAGCGCCTGCCTAGCAAGTGCAGGGTCCTGAGTTCGATCCCCAGTACCGCAAAAAAAAAAAAAAAAAAAAAAAAAAAAAGAGTTCACGTGCAGAAATTTAGCTAGGGCCTAGGGATATAGCTCAGTTGAATAAGCGTTTGCCTGGCAAGTGCAAGGTCCTGAGTTCGATCCCCGGTACCACAAAACAAAACAAAACAAAACAAAAAAAACCCCTTAGCTAGCAAGTGGCACCTCGTCCCGCAGTCGGGAGCAGGGCTTTGGCTTGCTCTGCCCTTGGCGCTGCACCAGTGTTCTGCCAAATGCTTTGGTTTTTCGCAAAAAAAAAAAAAAAAAAAAAAC
>PVLD010035489.1:0-11753 GCA_004027595.1 Dinomys branickii | reverse complement strand
AAAAAATAGTACAATCACAACTAATCTATAGACAAGGTGATATGGTCTCAACAGTGGTTATTGCTTTATCCATTGATATCTTCGAAGTGTAAGTATATGAACCCATATACAGACATGCAAATTTAGTCAGACAATTAATCCTCTCAACAACAGAAAAAACACAAAAACCAAAAATCCAAAGACAAAAAACAAAACAGGCAAACAACAACAACAGCAACAACAACAACAATGAAGAGACTTTAAGTAGTTATAACATTTCATTTTAAATAATCTTATTTCTATTGCTGTGATTCTTATTTTTACAGGTTTCCAAATAATGCATAAATACAAAGCTATATCACCCATTATTTCAAGAAGTAGTATTTTAATAAAGCTTACAATGTGTATGTCTTATGTTGAACTAAATCTAATTTTAAAAATTCTTGTTTCCACTTTGAAGATATCAATACGTAATACTACAATCATTGTTAATTTCCTACCACCTTGTCTGTAACTCTGTATTGCTTGTATTGTTCTTATGATATTTTGTAAATGGATGTCTGTCTGTTTGTTAATATGCTTTCCTTTTATTTTTAAAATAAATTTTAAAAAATTCCTGTTTCTCCTAACTGCACTACTTTAGAGGTTTAGAGAGTTACTGTAAGGAAACTGAACCACACGGTGTATTTCACAACATAACATGTATTATGTTGATGTGGTGGCGCACAGTTGTAAAACCAGCTCTCTGTGGAGGTTGAAACAAGAAGATCATGAGTTTGAGGCCAGTCTAGCTTAGCTTATATAGCTAGTTTGAGACCAGCTTGGAACTTAACTAGATCTTGTCTCAAAAGAAACAAAAATTCTATCCAAGTTAAAAAGAGAATCATGATTCTTTAGAATTTTGTAAGAGGATTTCAAAGTGAGTTGCAAAGTACATTGCTAAGTATGGAAGTGATTTCTATAATTTTGATGAATAAAGAGTTACGACATTTAGTATACTTGGGTGCTACACACACATTATGTAACAAAACTAGATCTAGAGGTATGTGCATATATTGGGTTCACATTTCATCAGTTAAGCAAGAATCTAAGTAGGAGGAGGTTTGTGACCACATAATCTCTTTAAAAATCAGTATGCATATTGTTATCAAAAGAAAACGTGTGCTTAAACAGAAATGTAGAAACACATGGATGAGATTGTACTCATTTAAAAAATGTCTAATATAAAAATCAAACTCATAAAAGCAGAGCATAGAATAGCGGTTTCCAGGCCCTGGGCAGTGGGAGAAGTGAGAAATTGGGTCCAATGTACAAAGTTTAAATTTTGAGATCAACAAATTCAGCAGATCTAATGTACATCATAGGTGTTGATGAATATGTTAATTATTTAAAGAGTATAACATACTTAAAATATTACATGAATGTATATATGTATGTATATATATATATAATAGTAAAATATTGTCCTTATTTTACAACATGAACATAATACATATTATGATGTGAAATATGCTGTGCAGGTCAGTTCCCTTACAGTAACTTTCTAAACCTCTAAAGTAGTGCAGTTAGGAGAAAATTTTCTATTATAAAGATCAATCCTTTAGAAGTGTGAGTTTTAAGAGCAGTTTTCTAAGAGCACACTCGACAGTACTACTTAACAGGTGTCCAAACAATCATATGCATTACCATATACAAGCACAGGAATACCTAAGAAAAATCTTTGTAAAGAATAGACAGGAGGCACAGGATCATTTTGAAGCTTTATTTTTATGAAGTGACCCAAACCCAAAACCATTGTCTAAGCATATATAGGTGCGGAAGAAATACATGGATACCATCAATGATTTTTTTTTTTGTGAAAGCTTAAACCTTTAAACAACAATGGATCATAAAGCAAGAATGTCAATATAATGCGTGTCCAAATTGGAAAGCAAAACATGACTAATAGGAAGAATCTAAAAAGAAAAGAAATAATATAACATGTATTTTAAGAAAATTTTCATATAAGACAGTTCAAATGGTAAATTTGAAGCATTAAGTGTTTGATTAAATTTAAGTTACATAGTTTTTAAGAAGCATATTAATCTGAGTAAAGCAGTTAGCTGAAAATTCTATAAAATTTTAATTTATGATTTGAAGTAGAATATTGCATACTTTTCTAGGCACCTAGTTTCCACATAGATCCTGAAACTTCATCTGCTGGTCTGAGAAATATTATAGAACATTTCTATATATAATAATCAAATTTTTCAAAGAGCATATGTATCAATTTTTATTATTTTCCTAGGTCACCATAAAGCTAACTTGCTGTGCATCCATATGTCCTAGTAGTTCTGATATCCATTGGTGATGTCAGCAAGAACATTGCACCCACTCTACAAGCCAAAGGTGACCTTGCGCATACATGTGCAACCTTCTGCTTCTGCTTTATGTTTCATCCTCAGCCTATTGGATGGTGATGCCCACATTGAGGGAGTCTTCCCACTCATTTTGCTCACCCACATGGCAATCATGTGGAAACACCCTCCCAGATACACCAAGGAATGTGCTTTACCAAGTTTTTGGTGTCTCTCAATCTAGTTAAGTTGACAACCAAGACTTACAGTCACAGGTCTTATTACTGATTCTGTGAAGAGTTCCTTTCTGTTGTGTCAAGCTGTTGTATAAGATTATAATTTTGAGACAGCCCAGGAGATGAAAATAATAAAATAAGAAATGATCCACTTTGTACAGTCACAATTGTCATTTTTCTGTGTCCAGGATTTATCCCAAGTAAAGAGCTTAGGGAAATTAATTGGCATAATCCTGTTCCCAAAAGCCATAGGTGAAAATATCCATTGTATGGATAACTTTCCCTTTAGTTTACATCAGGATTTCTGATCACCAATGAACTGGTGGATTGCAGCATGAAATCCTAGAGTTTTGAAGGTGCCCTTCTGCAGTATCTTCTTGTCTTTGAAATATGTGTTGAATGTGGCATTACATGAAAAGTACTGCAATTTATTTGCTTCAGACTCCAGAGATGGGAGCAATGTAACAACTTGAGATATACCTTCAATAGTTCCTGATTATGTTAGTGATTATTTTTACTAACACAAATGTGTTCTAGAATCTCCTGGAGTATATGGTGAGAATACAGCCCATGTATATTATATGAAAGTTTTAGAGCAATCAAGTTGTTTGAGTTGTCATAGTTTTCTGTAACAGTTTTATCGAGCATCACAGAATTATAGTCCTTTTCCCCCATTCCAGAAGCCTGAATAATTTGACTCTCAACTTTTATCTAATGCATTGTAAGCAACAATTTACTTGATGTTTATCCATGTGTGTCAACCCTGGTAGTTTGAAATTTATTAATAGTCCTTTACAGTCATACTTTGAATACCCTCTTTTGTAGTTGGGGTTTGCAAGGAAAAGTAATCAATACCCATAATTTATGTTTTTTTTTAAAGTAATATTCATCCAAAGAATCAAATGGAAAAGAATGTGGGAGCTCTATCCACACACAAGAAACCCAGAGAATCTAAGTAAAAACCTGGATCCCATGGCAAAGTCCTGCACAAGTCCAGCCAAAGACCTAAAGCCCATGGCAGTGCCTCCCATGTGCCCAGCTGGAGCCCTAGAGCCCATAAGAATGTCTCATGCAAGTCTTTTTCATGCATCTGTGCTGGGAAGGCCCAGTGGTCGGGGGTAGAACCTAGAAAGTCTGCACCAGCAGGGTGAAGGATCTGTGCCAGCAGGCTGAAGGATCTGCACTGCAGCCAGGCAGCAATGCTCAAAGTAAGGACCAGAGCTCCTGCCCCCAAAACAACCACAGCCATCCTCAGCAACAGAAAGGTCCCGAGCTCCTCCAAGGGTGAGAATAGCCAAGTTCATACCAGGAGAACCAGCACAACAGCCTTGTCTAGGAGGATCAGTAGCACACCATCTTTCCCTTTGGAGCCAGGAAGCAATGATACTCAAAGTAGGAACCGGATCTCTCCAAAGTGAACCACAGTCAGTGACAAAGAGGTCCCACGCTCCTCCTATGATGAGAACAGTCAGGAAAGCCAGTGCAACACGCTTCTCCAGGAGAATCATCAGCTCTCCTCTTCCTCTCCTTCTCTCTTTTTATGCTGTTGGCGACAGTCCTCAGGTGAGCCCTTCACACCCAGCACCACACTGACTCAGTTCAGCGGGGCATTACAAGTTGACAACCAGTTGTCAATCCACCATACCCTTTATTATAGCATTCTGTATTTTTAACTGTATTCACAGAGCGCTCTGATAGGAACAGCATTTTTACTGAATTGATTACATTTCCATAAACAGATATTTATGGGTAATATTCATCTTCATCTGTACTTTCTACAACCTTGAAATTCACTTTATTTTAGTAGTTGTGTACTACATGAATAAAGCTTTCCACAAATGGCCCAACTGTTTTGAGAAGATGCTCCGAAAAATCTTTGGAAGTTAAAATATACCTGCAATATTGTCCGATGGCACCCTTGCTTAGTCTCTCTGGTCTAGTTTCTCTGAAGCAGATAATACATAAATTTCTCTGGTGTCAGTTTTAGTAAGGCCATATCTCAGATCTTCTGAGCGTGTCACCTCCCCATGCCTATGCAACGAGGACATTCAGCAGAGCATATTAGTGCATCTAGGACTGGGAGCCAGGGCCATGTGGAAAAGTCAGTGTGATTGTGTCACCATGATGGGCCAATGCTAGGCCAACATAAAGCAGACAGGATGAAGGGCTAAGAGGCTAGGTATGGTCTTTTCAGAGCACTCAGGAAAACCAAGAGGCCTGGATGGCTGCCATGCAACACTAAGTATGTCCTTATGTTCACAGTCCTCAGCAGGCTACTAGGCGCCACAAATATGCAGGCTTTGTTGGTTTTTATCTTGAATATTTGAATTTGTGATTTGCTGTGCTCTTTTACACTGATTGTCTTGATTAATTGTATTTAATTTGTGTGTGAATTAGAATTCATGGAATTTTGTTAATTACTGACTGCCCTTGCATAAAGAGGCAGAGGATATATTTAAGGCTGCTTTTTCCTAGCAGACCAAGACAAGAAAATGTAAACTGTAAAACTTCATGAATTCATATGTTTAAATTCTGTTATTTGAACTGTATTTGGAGTTCCAATGTAATCCAGTGCTCAATGTATTTCTCTTGAAAATGCATTTTTAAAGCTATTATAATGATGAGTCATTATTTTCAAATCCAGTTCAATGCTTGGTGTAGAGTGATATCAAAGATCCACTGATATCAAAGGAATTTATGCATGGTTAAGAACATTTATCTCAATGACTTTTTAAATTTTAAATTTATGCATGGACCCTTTCAAAACATATAATTTTTTGGAAAAAAACAAAACCATTCTAGCTGAAAGCAGAAGTTGCTGCAAAATGCATTTAAGCTTTTAAGTATAATTTAGTGTATCAGTAGTTAACCTTAATATTAATTTTAATATTTATGGTTTGTTCAAAGATTACTCTTGTACAGCATTGATCTGCCATTTTTACTGTATTGCTCTTTATATTGAATCACTGAAAACTATCCACAACAATGTTGTTAGAAGAAAATTATCTATTTCTGATGCCCTATTCTCTAAAACACGAACATTCTATGTCATAAAAGCTTTTGGATATACATCAATCATCATCCGACAGTCAAATCTGTAGAAAACTATTGACCCACAATACTGTATGTGTAAGGTGCTGCAGACGACAGATAAATGCTGCATAGACTCATCTTCAGGAATTTATAGTCTGAAAGGAGATAGCTAATAACTTAATTAGCTAAAACATATGAATATGAATCTTACCATAAAATTAAACTATGACGGGAACAGAAAAGAAATGGACAATATTTCTGAAACAGGAAATTAGAAAGGAATTTAAAGAAAAAGTAAGGTATATAGCATAAGAATTAGTAAGGAGTCAGAGTTATGCTTTAATTTCTGATCCTATACTTTATAAACATTTATTAGATATTTACTATCTAGTAGGCGCTATTCTAAGTGCTATGAATATATTATTTTTAGCCATACTATTAACTCTAAAAGATTATTTTAATCCCAATTATTTAGATTAGACATTTGAAGGCTGTTAGGTTTTATGGTGCAATAAAAAACAAAATAAAGTAAAACAGTGTCTATTGCTGGCATGGCCACAGAGAGAGAGAGAGAGACAGAGAGAGAGGGAGAGAGAGAGAGGCAAGAAGGACCTTCTGAGGGGCTGGCTGGAAGAACAGTAGCCATATAGGGCCAGGCTGGGGTGGGGTTTAGGGGGTGGTCTGCATGATGTGGCAGATAGTGATTGGACATGGGGTGGGAAAAGGGAAACAGGATGTTGTGAAAGGAAATAGTTGTAACTTGGCCAGGGAGGAGAAAGGTAGGCCTTGGCACATGGCCCTCTGTGGCCCAGGCCATACCGGCTTGCTGCCATGATGACTTAGCAGAACTCGTACTTAGGTAGAAAACCCATCAAAGACTAGAGAAGTGAAGTAACTTGTTCAAGTTCCTGCAGGAAGTGCGTGCCAAAATTTGAAGCCAAGAGCTCTGCTCTTAACTCAGTAATTGATTTCTTCCTTTAAAAAACGTAAATGAGGGTTCGTTGTTATAGCTCCAATTGTCTCATTTTGAAAGTGAGGTTAAGGACATTCATCCCAATGACTTTTTTAAAGATTGAAGGAAATAATGTTTGGAAGGTTTCACTTCAGGTACACAGCGTAACTGTCCCAAAATGGTGAAAATTAAGGAAAGAATGGGATTTGGAATTAAGCATGACAAATGTATAGTATAAAGGCAGGGAGAGAGAGCAGTAGAAAAGATGGCAGGATACCTAACAAAGACTGAAGAAAAAAAGATTTGTAAGAAGAGCACAGGTATAGAGACTGATATATTCATACCTTCCTGGGTAAGGAAACAATTAAGGGTGTGTATCTCTCAAGTGTTGTGAAAACCAACTTGACTGAAACCAAAATGTAAATTGAGGGGCTGAATGGTCCTGGAAGAGATAACTGAATTCGGGTTTGGGTTGAGCTAGAACTGAAACACTATCTTCAGTTTATTCTGTCAGTTCTCATTTCTCTCTGTGCTCTCTATTAGCACGCAGGCTCTTTTTAGTGGAATGAGAATGGCAGTAGTGGCACTAAGCCAAATATCACCACAGCAGCAATCCCAGGAGAAAAAACGTTGCTTCAGCCTGTGCAGTAAGTTCTGAGGTTCCCTTTGACTCAACCAGCTGTGGTTTCCTGATTTGCTTTCTTGCATGTACTCCAAAGCTAATGAGGGTGTCAGAAGAAGGAACTACTCTTAGCTTACTTTTATAATTATAAGTGGAAGAACTCTCTGGAAACTTGATGACTAGAAGTAAGAGGTGGGTTGTCGCTCCAAAGACAATCAGGTACTCTTCATAGGAACGATGAGGACTGGATGCAGCATGCAATTGTAGGTCTTGGATACAAGGCTGATGACGTACTTGATGATGGGCAATCATTGAAGACTATTTTAATTTTATTATTTGTATCTATAAAATAGAAGGGTGACATGGCCAGGGGCTTTATGAAGACTGAGCCGGTAACAGTGTGAAGATATATGGAAGAAACCTGGAGGGACTCAAATATTGGTCCTATCACTTAGAACTTTGGGAAGATGATAGTCTCATTTTGCTTCCATTTTCTTGACCACAATTTAGGGACATTTCTGACACCTCTTTTGTGTTGACCTGAGAACAAATGCGATCAGATGAGGAGTATTAGCTGTTGCAATAAACAACAGACGTTTTCAGAAAAAGGATGAAGACACTACCAACTACTAGGAAAGGATGAGGGGCATAAAAAAGGCCATTTGGTGTTTTAGACATGATTTTTAACGTGACAATTTCTGATAGGGTTCAAGTCTTACTGGAGATAGAGCTCTGAAGTTTAGAATGTCTTGTTAATGCCTGTCAGTTGTAAGTGATAGACATCCAGAATCCCCAAAATGATGCTGGCTAGGACATACACTTCTTTGTTCTTCTTCGCACCCCAGGATAGACTTCCTACTCCCTTTTGCACATGTGCCAACTAACTCCCAGTCTCCTTGAGATATGACACATTGCCTGCCGATATTAACTCCACCTCTAGTCCAATCTAATGAAAACCTGTTCCCCAGCCCCCTCCTCTGAGGGTCCTTACAGTCTCCTACAACCCTCCTATGTCAGTAATAGAGGCTGCTTTATCTGCTCTGTCTCCTGCTCTACTTTGCAAACCTAACATTTTTGGTGCTGTGACTTGGATACCTGCTGAGGCATGTGGCTCCTAATGGACTGACCCCCCCACCCCGCTGGTTTCAGCCTGCCCTGTCAACAGTCCACCTTTTCCCTCTTTCTCGCCCTGACATTTGCTGTTGCCAGCTCTCATCCAACACTGATCCACTCCAACTTTCGCAAGTAAACCACCTCTTGTTCTGGGAGTTTCTGCCTCGTTCCTGTTCTCATAAATCGTGGGCCCACGTCAGACTCTCTCTCTCTCTCACATGTCCTTCAGGACACCCCTTACCCCCTCAGTAATGACTGAGAGGACAAGTTTGGGCATTTTTCACTCTCTCACATCCCAGTAAGGATGGTGATCCTCCGCGGGGTGGGGTTGTGGGACTTGGCTGTTTAGCCTTTGGGTCACCTTAAATTTGGCCACAAAAATGGGAGATGCTATTTCCCATCCCCCCAAACACACTCTGCTTGGATGTCTCCTGGCCAAAATAAACACCCTCAGTCTCAGAGACACAGTAAACCCAAAATGGCTAATTGTTTGCTGCCAGACAGCCCTGGCCTCACTATAAACTTGGAAATGACAGCCACTGGCCCAAAGAGGATACTTCCAATTTCATTATCCTCCATGATTTAGACAATTTCTGCTACTGCAATAGCAAATGGTCAAATATCTTATGTACAAGCTTTTTTGCCTTCGAGGCATGACCCCTCTCTCCTCCAGGAACGTGGAGCATCCCAGGTTCTACGGGCCCGTTCCCCATCTCAAAATCCCTCCCCCACGCTCCTCTCAACCCCCAGACAGTGTTTCATCTATGAGCCTCTCCTACCTTATCCTCAAGAACTTTCTCAGTCTCTTACCATCTGCTTATCTTCCATCCTCGTGCTCCTTCTCCTCCTCAGCAGCCACTGGCGCCATAGCCTCCCCTCCTGCACCCTCTACCATTTCCTTCTCCTCTACCCCTCTGTTGGCACACGCATAAGCTGACCACAGACACCGCTGCTCTTCTCCCTGCCTGATCTCTGCTCTTGTTCTCTGGCATGCCCTCTTTCCAGTTCTCTTTTTTCTGCTCTATCCTCTCCCACTTTCTCTCTCTCTCTCTCTCTCTCTCTCTCTCTCTCTCTCTCTGTCCCGTTCCCTGTCCTGTTCTTATTCTCTAGGCCTTCAAATCTTTTTATTTATTCTATTATTTTTATTTTAAAAGTAAAAGAACAAAAACACCAACAAATGGACACACAGTAGCACAAGCGCAGTACAAAAACTGAACTACAGATAGGGTGGCAGGGGATCAACAATGGTTGTTGTATTTACACATTGATAACTTCAAAGTGTATGCTCAGGACAATACAAATAGACATACAAGATTGATCAAACAATTAATCATCAATTGTTCCTTACATCAAAACTACATGAGACAATAGTGCAGCCATGTCAGCCCATCCTGCACATGTATACATACCTGCACAGCTATCCCCGTCTTCCTTTTCTCCTTCCCTTCATCCCGATTGCTCTCTACTTTTGAGCACTCTCCCTTCATACCTCCCAATTTATATTCCCACCTCCAGGTTCCTACACTAATGGTACAAAACGCAGTTTACACATGCACATCTGATTTACCTCACTTATGAGTATGGTCTCTAACCGTGACCATTTGCCTATAAAAGCCTCAAGCTTGTCCTTTATAGTCAAATCTTTTTAGATTTGATTTAAAATGCTGTTGGAAAAAAGAAGGTCTAAGTACATGTAACAGAGTATAAATTGTATATAGAGAGAACCCAGGAACATTGTTGGGGAAATAAAAGGTCTAAAGAATGTGTGACAGGGTGTAAATCTTATGTAGAGAGATTCAAACACTGTTGAAAGAAAAAAAGTTTGTGTAGGTGACAGAGTATATCGAAATAACTAAGCTGAAAGCTACATAAATGAAAGGGATCCAAAAGTTGCTGGTATTCTTAAGACAAAATAAAGTATTAAAATATAGTAATTATAGATAAAAGGATTTTATTTGTTTCCAAATTCTTCTTAGAAGAGATCTCTACTAGTTATAAACAAATTGTCTCATGTATTTCTGTTTGTCTCTCTGTCCAATCTGTAAACAGCTGTTTTATTTGAGCTCAACAAATTTTTCTTAAGCCATTGTCTAAGGGTATACTTCCACCAAGGTTGCCAGCTGGTCAAAATGATGTCAAAATTGATTTTATAAATGTCATACATATTGTTGTTTATGTATTATGACTTGAAAGTCATTGTTGACAATTAACGTGGCAAGTATTATGATCAAATGTTCATAGGACATAAAACATTTGTTAATATAATTAAACAAAAATTTGTTAGGGTGGAGAAAAACTGTTAGACAGGACTCCAATTGATGAATAAGGAAGCAGCTGCCAGGAAACTTTTCTCCAGTTCTTGTTCATTAATAGGAAGCCCCAATAATCTCCATAGCCTTATCAGAGATACTCTAATAAATATTGTTCAAAATATATTATCGTGATATGATTACATTGGCCATTGTCAAAAGATTAAATTTTCAAAAGATAAGACAATAAGGTTTTCTGATTAAAAAATGCTACTGAGTGGCTCCGGGGAAGATGGCGACCAGGTGAGCAGCAAGGGAGCGAACCTCCTTAATAAACACCACCAGCTCGAGACAGACTTGGCGAGCGTGAATGCCAGGACCTCGGCTGGGAAGTTTAAACTGGGCGTATTTCTTTGAGATGCCGGGGGAGATGTGGTAGGGCGGACCAGGCTGCCAGGGCGAGACGTGGGAAAGCCCCAGACGCTGGGAGCCAGGGACGATCCGCACGGGGAAGAAGCTTGGCTCGGTCCAAGCGCCGTGGGAGCGCAGCCGGCTCGGTCCCTCCCACCTCCCGAGCCGGTGCAGCCCCCCGGCGACTCCCGACAGAGATTGGCTTGCTAGCGGTGGAGACGCCCGGCAATCCCACATTTCGCGCGTGTTGGGCGGGCCGCGCGGAGGGCCCCAAGCGCCGGGAGCGGAGAGGAAGATTTACTGGGTCCTGACGCCCTGAGAGCACGGACGGCTCGATCCCTCCCGCCTCCCAAGCCGGCGCAGCCCCCCGGCGACTCCCGACAGAGATCGGCTTGTTAGCGGCGGAGACGCCCAGCAATCCCACGTTTCGCACGTGTCGGGCAGGCCGCGCGGAGAGCCCCAAACGCCGAGAGCGAGGAGGAAGATTTGCTTGGGTCCTAATGCCCTGAGAACATGGACAGCTCGATCCCTCCCGCCTCCCGAGCCGGCGCAGCTCTCCGGCGACTCCCGACAGAGATCGGCCCTCTGGTGGCGGCAACGCCCAGCGGTCTCACGTTTCGTGAGCATCGGGCGGGCCGCGCAGAAAGCCCCAAAGGATAGACTGGCACCTTGGAACCTTCATGCCTGCAGGGACTCCAATAACTGGTGAGATATCGGCGCTCGCGATCAGATCACCGAGTGGGGGAGGAGATCCATCCCTATACCTGCAGGGAACCCTGGGAGGGTGGGGGAGCAGTCTTACACACCTCACCCAGGTCACTA
>PVLD010035488.1:0-11756 GCA_004027595.1 Dinomys branickii | reverse complement strand
TTTTAATATATTTATTACAACAAAGACATTGCTATTAATTTCCCTCAAAAGTTCCCCCCTCACTTTGAATAAACTTATCCCATTGTTCTTGTTACTTTATAAGGCAGTCCTGCAGGTCCTCTTTTATACCTTTGGTTGCACTGTTGGGGCTGCCTCAGTGTTTTGAATCAATTAAAAATGTTTACCTTTCATGGTCATTTTGAGTTTGGAGAAGAGCTAGAAGTAGCAGGGAGCCAGACCTGAAATCAAACTGAACTATGGAGATATTCAACAATATGGAGATACTAAGTGAAAAAATGTAAATTGCCAAAGATTATGTTCAGTATGATACATTCATTCCAACATTTACATTTTTTATTAGTACATGTTGGCCATACATATTGACCACATTCATCATAGGGAATTTGTACGTGTACATAATATAGCTTAATTCTTCTTTTTTCCCAAATTTCTTCCCCTTCCTTCAACTCTTCATCTAGTTCTCTTTTACAACAGCTTTGTTTCCATTGTTTTCCTCCCATTCTTTGTTATCTCTATGCCCCTCCTTCCCTTCACACTCCCCCTCCCTTGTTCTTCTTCCCATTTGAACATGTTCTTCCTACTTTCTAATATTATCCTCCATTATGCTCCTTACTCACCATTTGGGTTTCTCACACAAGAGAAACAATGTGATATTTAAACTTGTGCATCTGATTTATCTCACTTAAGATACTGGTCTCAAGGTGCATCCATTTTCCTATAAATGACTCAAGTTTATCGTTTTTTATGGCAGAGTAGTACTCTATTATATATACAAATCGCATTTCCTTTATCTATTCATGTATTGATGGGCATATGGGCTGTTTCCAAGATTTAGCTATTACAAATTGTGCTGCTGTAGACATGGCCATGCATGTATCACTATAGTTTTGTTCATAAAGTCTTTGATTACACCTATGTCTTCTAGAATTTTATCCATCCTATCTTCCAGCAGAGTACGTGTTTCTGTTTTAATATTTAGATCTTTGATCCATTTCAATTTTAGTTTACTGCATGGTGAGCAATATGGCTTTAACCTGCAGAATGTAGAAAGCCAGTTTTCCCTGCACTGTTTATTAAAGAGGCTTTCTTCCAGTAAAGGTGTTCAGCCCCTTTGCCAAAGATGAGGTAGCTGAGTGTGCTTGGAGGTACTTTTGCATCTTCTGCTCTGTTGCGTTGCTCCTCCAGTCTGTTTGGTTTGGTTTGGTTTGGCCAGTACTGTGCTGTTTTCATCACTGTAGCTTTGTAGTACAACTTCAAATTGGGGATTGTGACGCCCCTGCCTTGCCCTTGTTGCTCAGAATTGCTTTTGCTCTTTTATGTCTCTTTTGGTTCCATATGAATTTTAGTATTGTTTTATCTAGTTCTATGAGGTATGTTGACAGAGATTTTGGTATTTTGACAGGGATTGCATTAAATCTGTATAACAGTTTTTGATATGTGGCCATTTTCACTATATTGGTTCTGTCTATCCAAGAACAAGGAATCTCTTTCCATTTTCTAATTTGAGTATATGTGCTGCTAAAGCAAGCACCACTTTCCATTTTTCTGATAGCCTCTCCAATCTTCCTTTTCAGGGTACTGTAGTTTTCAATGTAAAGGTCTTTCACTTCCTTCATTAGATTGATTCCTAAGTATTTCATTTTTCTTGATGCTATTGTGAAAGGTGTTGTTTCCTTAATTTCTCTGTCAGTGAATTTGTTACTTATGTACAGGAATGTTATTGGTTTTTGAGTGTTGACTTTATATCCTGCTGAATTTAGTTATTAAATCCAGGCATTTTGGGGGTCTTCTCCATAGAATATCATGTGATCTGCAAATAATGACAATTTTAATTCTTCCTTTCCTATCCATATTCTTCATTTCTCTCTCTGGTCAAACTGCTCTAGCTAATGTTTCCAGAACTATATTGAATGGGAATGGTGGTATGGGCATCTTTGTCTTGTTCCTGATTTTAGAATAAAAGCTTTTAATTTTGATCATTTAGTATGACATTGGCCACTGAGTTTGCATAGATTATATTGATGTATGATTTAATCATATTGAGATAAAGGGCTTCTATTCCAATTTCTTAGAGAGCTTTATCATGTATGAGTGTTGGACTTTGTCAAATGCTTTTCCTCCATTTACTGAGATAATCATGTGGTTTTTGTCTTTGGTTCTGTTGATAGGGTGTATTACATTTATTGATTTACATATCTTAACCATACCTCCATCCTTGGGATGAATCCCACTTGGTCATGGTGTATAATCTTTTTGATGATGTGCTGCATTTTATTTGACAGTGTCTGATTGAGAATTTTTGCACTTATGTTCATTAAAGAGATTGGCCTATAGTTCTCTTTTTTTTGGTTGGGTCCTTCTCTGGTTTTGATATCAGGGTAATGCATACTTCCAGGAATGACTGTGGGAGTATTGCTTCCCTTTCAATTTCATTAATGAGTTTTAGGAGTATTGGCATTAGATCTTCTCTAATTTCTTGTAGAATTCAGTAGTGAACCCATCAGCACCTGAGACTTTCTTGTTGGTAGGTTTATTTATTTATTTTTTTACTACTTCTTCAATTTCATTGACTGATACTGAATTGTTTAGAAGTTTCCTATTTTCTTGATCCACCTGTGGTAATTTATATACACCTTGGACTATATTCATTACTTCTGAATTTTTCCTGTCATTAGAGTACATGCTTTTCAACTAGGTACTGATGATCTTTTGAATTTCTTCAGGATCCATTGTGATTTCACCCTGCTTATTCCTAGTTGTATGGATTTGGGTCTTTCCTTTTTTAATAAGATTGGGTAGGGTATTTTATTTAATCATTCAGAGAGCCAACTGTTTGACTCATTGATTCTTTTTCTTATTTTTTTAGTCTCAACTGCATTAATTTCTCCTCTGATATTTATAATTTCCTTCCTTGTATGGGCTGGGTTTAGCTTGTTCTTTTTTTAGAAATTTGAGACTCAGTATCAGGTTATTTATTTGAGCTCACTCTGTTTTTCTGATGTGGGTACTCACCACTATAAACTTCCCTCATAGGACTGCCTTCTTTGTGCCCATAAGTTTCAGTGTGTCATATATTAAATCCCTGACTTATGCACATTTGAGTTGCAAGCATTCCCAGGTGTACTCTATAAGACTCACTTTGTTGTCTTACAAATGAGTCTGACTTACAAACAATTCTCCCAGAACAGGATTTGTTCATAAACCAGGGATTTACTGTACTGGCATTATCATTGAACTGGAGAAAATCTAATTTCTTCTTTAATTTATTTGTGACTCATTGGTTTTTCAAGAGGGTATTGTTTAATTTTCATGTGTTTATGTAGTTTTTGTGGTTTCTTTTACCGTTTATTTTCAACTTCATTATACTGTGATCTGATAATATGCATGGCATGATTTCAATTCCTTTGCATTTACTTAAGTGTGTTCCAAGATCTAGCATGTGGTCTATTTTGGAGAAAGTCCCATGTGCTGCTGAAAATAATGTGTATTCTGTTGTTAGCCAGAACACTCTGTAGATATTTACTAAGTCCATTTGTTCAAAGTATTTGGCTTAGCTCTCATATTTCTTTGGTGATTTGTTTGTCTAGTTGATTTGTCCATTTCTGGCCTCTGGTCATGGAAATAGGCCTTGAGTTGTTTAGCTTATAACAGTGTACGTGTCTACTGCTGGCCTGATCACAGCTCCCTGACCATGGATGCTTCCTGTGGTTGTCCATCACCCAGTTACTGTGAGAGCTTAACACTTTGATCCTTGAGATTAAGCAAACCTGTGGCTGATCTGAGTTTTAAGTCAATTAGCCCTTCCCTAAAATGGCATCTGACCAGCCACTCTCTTGAGGGAATAGGGCAGATACTTGGCCTGGAGTCACTCACTAACTGTTGTAGCACACAGCATCCACTGCTCCATTGCACTGATGTATTTCTTTCTAAAGGCGTCTGGACTCACCAGCTTTTACTGTGTCTCTGTAGATTCAATCTTCCTTTCTTTTGTCATGAGCCAAGAGCTGGGGAGGAAGTGCACATTGCCTCTTCTTTTTCTGCATTGTTGTCTGTCTCTTCAGTTTCTATGTAGGTTCCAATTTTCCCTTTGGATCCTTCCTGGGAGCTAGGGATCCATCTCCTTTCTTCTTTTCTTCACCAAGTTGTTATTTTCCAGTGTCTGGATTTTGAATCTTGGAGAGACTGATTTAATGCTCCTTACCACTCCACCGTCTTCCAAGATGTCCCTCATTCCAACGCTTTATTATGAAAATTTTTGTACATAAAGAATTGTCAAAAGAATTTGAAAGTGAACATGATGTTAAAAATCTATAATTAGTATTTTGGTATATGTCCTTTTCTCATGTCTACCCATTTATATATCCTTTCCACTCACTGACTCTTCTTTTTTGATGAATTTAAAGTTGTTACAGTCATCAACACACATCCTCCCTAAAAGTTCATCCTGCAAATCATAAACTAGCATTCAGTTTTTGTTTATATTTTAATACAAAATGTATATACAGTGAACTGCACAAATCATATATGCACCATTTTATGAGACTTGAAATGTGCATACAAACTTCCAATTTCAGTTTTGACATGTTAAGAGCTTGAAATAATCACTCACATCCTTATAACTATATTAAAAGCTAAGCAAACTGAAAACAACTTTGCATATCCTGTTTAGAGAATTGAGGTCACGTTGCAAATTGCCAGCCCTAAATCTGGAGAGACGGACTAACAGAGAATTACAGGTGGGCTCAGCTTACTTTTATCTTGAGCTGAAGCCACTGGACCTCTAAAATTATAGCCCACTTCACTAGTGATTTTGACAAGCTTTTGGAGACCGAGCGTAATTAGTTTGATTACAAGAAAACTCTGGAGGTCCAGCTGGGGAGACCTCATTCATTCCTGGGGTTTACATCCAGGAACTCAAGCAGGTCCTGAAGGTGAAGATCTCAGAAAAATTCCCTCAGGTTTCTGGCAAAAGGAAGGTAAAATTACCACTTTGAAACATACCCACTGCTTTCTCCATTGAGAAAACCATATTCACTAAGAAAAGCAATTTTTCCAGAGTCATGTCCATCTGGCAGAAATGAACCCAGTTAACTACAGCCAATTCAAACCTTTCTGTGTAACTGAACAGCAGAAAAATGGGCTACAACACCTCTTATTCCAGCCCAGAGGCTCAGGCCCACAAAATGACTTACATCTAATCATCAGAATATAAATCATTTCCTCACCATCACCCCTTACCATCACAGTATAACAATACAATAAGTGAATTCCAGCTAAAAGTTACAATATACAAACTCTATTTAATAGAGGAATTTTCAGGGAAATCCAGTGGTACCATGGTAGAAAAGAGAAAACCAAGGAATCTGAAGCCTCTGGTACCTGCAGTAAACATTAAATACAAATCAGCTCTTATATTAACAACAACAACAAAAACCTCATTAAAGGCCTGTATGCCTCATACATCATGTTCAACTTTCAACAGACAATTACCAAGGTTTATTACAAGTCAAGGGAAACGTTTGAAAAGGCAAAGCAAATGTTAGAACAAGACTCAGATATAACATACGTTTTTGAAGCTATCATACAGAGAAATTAAAAACAGAACTTAACCTGTTAAAGACTCTGTTGGAAAACATAGACAGCATGCTAAAACAGATGAGTAAAGTAAGAAGAGAAATGATAACTCTAACCAAAAATCTAAAGGAAATTCTGAAAATTTAAAAAAAGAGAGAAATAAAGAATACCTTCCATGGGGCTTATAGGTACATTGAACACAACAGAGGAAAGAATCAGTGAGCTGGCAGAAATGTCAATAGAAACTTCCCAGACTGAAATGCAAGAGGAAAAAAAAGGGAAAAACAGAACATAACATGCATTAACTATGGGACAATTGCAGAGCACGTACTATGCATAATTAGAAAGTAGACAGCCCGGTGTGGTGGTGCATCTGAGATGAATGTGCACTTCTCAGATGAAGAAATACAATGGTAAATGAACATATGAAAAAATGTTCAACATCACTAGTCTTTCAAGGGACACAAATCAAAACAATGCTGAGATTCCATCTCACTTCAGAAAGAATGGCTATCATCAAGAAATCAACCAATAACAAATGCTGGGGGGTATGGGGGAAAAAGAACTCTTCTCCGCTGTTAGTGGGAGTGTAGATTGGTGCAACTACTGTGGAAATCAGTGTGGAGATTCCTCAAAAACCTAAGACTAGAGGTCTCACTTGACCCTGCTATTCCCCTTCTGGGTATGTTCTCAGAAAAATTAAAAACATCATAACACAGTGGTATATGTGCACCAATGTCCACAGAAGAACAGTTTGTAATAGCTACGTCTTGGAAACAACCCAAATGCTCACCAACTGAGGAATGGATAAAAAAGATGTGATCTTTTTATACAATGGAGAACTACTCAACCATAAATAAGGATAAACTTGAGACATTTATGGCTAAATGGATGCAACTGGAGACCATATTTATGAATTAAATCAGACTGATGTGTGTAAACATCATATTATCTCCCTGGTGTGAAAAACTGAAAGAGTAAACAAGATCTAAATTGTACAATAGATACTACAAAATGGGAAGAAGTTGTTCAAAAGGATCTAGGGTGGGGGAAAGGGGAAAGGAAAAGGAAAAAATACAAGATAGTTATACTACTAGTTTCTCTTAGTTCATTGGAAAGAAGGGTTTGTACTAACATCATTTGGAGTTTTTGTGCTCGTATCTTGTACTCTGAGTAACTACTTTGAAGATAACAATATGCAATGTATTAACTATTGTTATTCGCCTATAACTTTGTTTTGAAATTTTGTTTTACTTTTTTCCTATAAAAAAGAAAACTTTGAAGAAACAATGGTGAGAAATTCTACAAAATTAATGGCAGGCAACAAATCATAGGTCCAGCAAGCCAGATAAACATGGAAACAATCTACGCCTGGGAAGATGATAGTCAAATAAAGAAAACCAGTAGAAAAATCTTGAAAGAATACTGAGGGAGAAACCAAATGTAACTTTAGAAGAATACAGCTAAGAACTACAACAGGTTTCTTGTTGGAAGGTATTCAAATAATAAGAGAGTGGAATTAAATATTTTTAGCTGTGATTCTACTTTTATTCATTTGTTTTTAATTGTATCATTATTTGATTTTTTGTGGTACTGGAGTGGAACGGAATATTTTAGATGTTGAAGGAAAAACTCAACAATCTAAAATTCTAGATACAGTGAATTATCCTTCGGAAGAAGTAAAGACTTTCTCAAACACAAATACACTGAGCGGGGATGGGAATGTAGCTCGGGGTAGAGTGCTTGTTTAGCATATTCAAAGACCTTGGTTAGATCCCCAACAGTACACACACAGCAAAAAACCCCAAAATACACTGTGGAAAGTCAGTGCCACCATATTTATCATGGAAGAAATGTTAAAAGAAGCTTCTCAGAAAGAAGGAAAATAATATTGGTAAGAAACTCAGATCTACATAAAGAAAGGAAGGCTGTCATAAAAGAAACAAAGTCCAAATATTTTATTATTTTCTGCATTACTGATGTAAAATTAATTTTTTTATTTTGAAAGTAAAAGAATGAAAACATATTAACAAACACAGCCATTTACAAAGTAGCACAAGAACAATACAATCAAAACTGAATTACAGACAAGGTGACAGGGAATTAACAACGGTTGTTGTATTACATATTGATAACTTCAGAGTACATACTCAGGAGAACAAATATAGACATGCAAGATGGATCAAATAAGTAATCATTAACTGTTCCTTTCAATAAAGTGATAGAAGTCAGTAGTACAACTATGTTAGCTGTCCTGCATATACATACATACATAATTATCCCTTTCTTCCTTTTCTCTTTCCCCTCATCCCAGTTGCTCTTTACTTTTGAGCAGTTTCCTTTCATTTCACAATGTTCATCATACTTCCTAATTTATATTCACACTTTCAGGTTCTTACACTAGTGATACAATACGTTGTTTACACATGCACAGCTGATTTATTGAACTTATGAGTATGGTCTCTAGTTATGACCATTTACCTATAAAAGTCTCAAGTTTATCTTTCTTTATAGCTGAGTAGTAGTCCATTATATAGAAATACAAAATTAATTTTATAAAGTTGTTTCACCCAGAAAAGCCTGCAGAGCCCTGCCTCCCAGCAATGGAATTGAACCCAGGGTCTTGGAACTGAACTATGTTTCCAGTCCCCCAACCTCCTTTTAAAAACAGAGGTTCGTTAAGTTCCTAAGTCGCCCAGGCTGAGCTGAACTTTCAAAACACCTGGCTCAGCCTCACAGAGTGCTGAGATTATAGATGTGCATCACCAGGTTCAGCCTTCACAGGCTCTTAGAGGGGATAAATATTTGAAGAAAATTATTTTGGTATGTGCATTTTGCCTCCATCTGCTTTGTACAGCAAGGATAAAAGAAATAAACTAGTTGATTTCTCCATTTATGTGAAAAACAGAAATCATTGAATAGTTAGTCAAAAAAGCCAAGGAGCAAACAATGAATAAGATAATTTCAGAGGGCCAGGGATATAGTTCAGCATCATAGCGCCTGCCTGGCAAGCGCAAGGTCCTGAGTTCAATTCCTAGTATTAAAAAAAGATCATTTCTGAGCAAAGGAAAGGCTAGAAGGAAAATGGAAATATG
Source organism: Dinomys branickii (assembly GCA_004027595.1). Lineage (NCBI taxonomy): Eukaryota > Metazoa > Chordata > Mammalia > Rodentia > Dinomyidae > Dinomys > Dinomys branickii. Next base: position 3,066 of record PVLD010035488.1, on the reverse strand, counting down.
GCGAAGATTTTGACAGTGGTGGGGTGGGCCAGCGAAGGAACGTGTTTGAATGAGAGACATTTGAGCAGGTACATGAGAGACCAGGTGGAGAGTGCCATGGTACCAGGGCGTCTTTGGCAGGGGCCAGGACGTCAAGGCCACGGAACACCTGCTTCTAGTTCATTCCACCACTAGGTGGCATCTCTGGGTTAGAGTCAAAGAATTTCTTGGCCCTTTCAAGGAACAGCTCTTTCCTCTATATACTTTCCCTTGTTTTCATTTAGATACTGATCTGCTTAATTTTACACAATTAATTGAAACATTTAGTTTTAATAACTAGGACTTGTGCACCTACAACTGTCCCCAAATGGTATGACCTTCGCAATAACCTCCCTTGTATCTACGTAGTCCCCAATTCATTGTCCTGTCTTCTCTCAACTAAGGTAAACATCATCCTCAATCTTAAATTAACCAATTTTGAGTTTCCTTTTTATATAATTTTATTGCTACTATACAAAATCCTAAATCATATTCTTTACATTAGAAATATTTCATTTTATAAAAATGTATTATGCTTTATATAATCTTTTGGGATGATGGATTTTTCCTGTTAATATTCATTCATATTGTTGAACATTGTTCTAGTTCATTCATTTTGACTTCTGTTGCTGGGAATTCATCTTTGCTTTCAGCCCCTGTTGTGCATGAGATGTCACACTCATTTTGCACAAGTGTTTTTCTTGGATATATTCCTAACAGTAGACTTGCTGGCTTGTGGGCTATGTATTCACTGTAAGAGGGAATGCCAAACTATTTTCTAAAGTGGTTGCACTGACTTATATTCAACAGGGAAAAAGTATACTGTGTGTCCATACACTCTCCAACTCTTGGTCTTGTCAGACCTACAATTTTGGAAATAGATTGGGATAAAAGATCCTCTCATCATATTTTTATTTGTACATCATCCATCACTAATGACCCTGACCATCATACATTTACTGTATCTTTCCTTCTCTGAAGTGATCTAACAGACCTACCTTTTCTAATGTAACCATATTACTGTTATGACACTAAACAACATTAACAGGAATCCCTGGCACTCTACTAGAAGTGCATTAATATCAAATATGCTTCCACTGGGCCTAATTCTTCTTTCATTTACTCATTCAATGAACATTTATCCCAGACAAGGGATGCAGGAGTAGAAAGAGAATATGGGATAGAGAGTTCATCCCTCTAAGAAGGCAAAAATGATTTCAGACTATAAAATCTGTCCTGCCATTTATCAAGATGCCAGAACAGATATAGATAAAGCTAGGTGTGAAATTAACATGAAACATTTCCCTCAAAGATCTGCAGAAGCTGTAATGCCCTGCAAAGCTCCTATTTTAAGTGACTACTGCTCCAGGTTGGGGTTCTTTATGGTAGCACATTAGCCACTGAGAAACTTTGTTCTCTATAATCATAGACACTGAGAAACTTTGCTGTTTGAAATGGTATCAGTACGAATGAAACACCCGATTTTTAGAGGAGATTCTAAGTCACTTTGACATAGAAAAGCAAGTCTTGGTTTCCAGCCCAGGTGCACAGCTCCGGATATGGAGTGTTTGGACGCTGCATCCTACAGCCTATCTTAATTGTTTCCAAGGTAACAGCACTCCGGGGTCACTTTGCCATGCAGACTTCATGTTAATCTCTTCACACATATCCCTGCTTGGAGCTCCCACAAACACTGCTTCATTTACATTTGATCTGAACTCCACCTTTCTTCAGAATCCATTAAGAATTCTATCTTTTCCTTTATTTAGTAAGCTGCCCTGTGGTTTCTCTGCTGTGTGGTCTCCCTCATTGATAGATGAATCCTTCAGACTACAAATTAGCTTCAGATGGTCATAGTCTGGGCTAGGACACCTCTTACATTCCAGATGGTTAAAATGAGGCCCCTAGCAGGTTCACACTTCAGCTGACATTAGGTCCCTTCAAAATACTTTTGTCACTTGAGAATTCAACGAGGATTTCAGTAGAGCACAGAGCCTTCTCCTTTATCAGGGGGATTTCAGGTTTGGGAGAGTGGGGACGTTTGAACTTGGTTTTGAAGAACGAATAGGCATAATCTCATGAAAGGCAGCACAACTACCTTACCTTTCTGCCCTGTGAAATCTCCCAAAAGGGTAGGGGCGCCTCCAGAATTCCACACTGGAGGTAAAAGGAGCAGCAAACTCATTGAAAGGCAAAATCAGAATCTTGTATTAAATCTAGATTGGCAACATAAGGGCACTGTCACTAAATAGATTTTTCTTTATGAAGAAATAAAGACAGTAAGTTTCCAGAAGATGTTTTTATTGACAATGCATTAGACTAAGGATACATCAAACGTTTTTATTGCTACATACTTTTATTTTAGTTGGGGAAGATGGAGTGGGAAATAAGGTAGATTATGGGAGCATTCAAACCCCACAGCCAAATCTCATTGGCACGAGAGGGTACCCGAGAACGTGACAGTGACTTCTTCCCTTGTCCCACTCGGTGGTGTCCTATGAGGGCTAACTTCTCCCCCCTATTCCCTCATGGTTTGTTCCAGTCTAATACCTCCCTCCCGCTTTTCATCCAGTAGTTTGAACCAGGAGACAGCGGCAGGCTCCTTTCTGACTTTCTAAGAGGCCCTCAGCTTCTGGGAATGGTATGCTCAGCTTTCTAGAATATAGATTTAAAGAAACCTCTCCTCCAGTAAGCCTGTTCACAGAACGGCCTCTAGCCGTCAGTGGGATGGCCTCTACACCCCTGCCCTGTGCATTTAGAGGCGTCCTCATCCTCAGTACGGAAAGGACACTCCTCCAACATGGCGTATCCCATTGAAAAGCGCAACCTAGGCGCGGCCATGTTCCTCGCCTAACAATACGTCAGTGGGCATCGAATGCCCCAAAGCATCGACTCCGTAACAACTGGTTGACGGCTGAAAGAGGCCGCGAAGGTGATTTGCGCGTGCGCAGACACCCTTGCCACATCGAGGTAAAGCCCCCAAAACGCACGAAGGGGCGGTGCTAGGGTGGTGACCGGAAGCGGCTAAGGTTCTTAGAGGTGGTTTAT
>PVLD010035487.1:0-11756 GCA_004027595.1 Dinomys branickii | reverse complement strand
AAAGTCATCCAATAACAAATGCTGGCGAGGCTGTGGAGAAATAGGGACTCTATTACACTGCTGGTGGGAATGCAGACTGGTGCAACCACTATGGAGAGCAGTTTGGAGATTTCTCAGCAAACTAGGTCTAGAGGTTCCATTCAAACCAGCTATTCCCCTTCTGGGTATTTTCCCAGAAGATCTGAAAACATCATATCACCCTGGTATATGTGCACCCATGTTTATAGCAGCGCAATTTGTAATAGCTAAAATGTGGAATCAACCCAAGTGTCCATCCACAGAAGACTGGATTAAAAAACTGTGGCATTTTTATATAATGGAATATTATTCAGCTATAAAGAAAGACAGTTTTGGGGACTTTGTAGGCAAATGGTCAAAACTGGAGTCCATACTCATAAGTGAAATAAATCAGCAGTACATGAGCAGGCAACGTATTATATCACTGGTGTAAGAACCTGAGGGTGGGAATATAAACTAAGAGACATGAAGGAAATCTGTTCAAAAACAAAGAGCAGATGGGACGAGGGAAAGGAGAAAAGAAAGAGGCAAAAATGTATGTATGTATATATGTATATACATATGTGCAGGAGGGCTAACATGGTTCTACTATTGTATTATATCACTTAATGCTAAGGAATAGTTGATGACACGTTATTCGATCAATCTTGTATGTTTGTATGTGTTATCCTGAGCACACATTTTGAAGATATCAATTTGCGAAGCAGCAACTACTGTTGGTTTTCTGATGCTTTGTCTATAATTCAATTCTGATCTTACTGTTATTGTACTGCTTTGTGCCTCTTTGTTAATGCTTTCTGGTTTCTTTTTTTTTTTTCCTGTTGTTGAGATGATTAATTGACCAATTTCTCATGTCTGTATTTGTGTTCATGAATATACACTTCGAAGATATCAACAGGTAAAGCAACAACCATTGTTGAGTCCATGTCACATTGTCTGTAAATCAGTTTTGATTGTACTATTTCTTATGCTACTTTGTGTCTGTTTGTTAATATGTTTTTGTGCTTTTACTTTTAAAATAAAAAAAATAAAAATTAAAAAATTAAAAATAAAAATATAATTATAATATAAACCCTAAAACAAACCAAATATTGGTGTATATACAGTCAATATCTACTAAATACAACAACTATACCTCCACTAACAACAGAAAAGAATTCAACAGTAATAAATGTAATAATGTGATAATCAAACAGTAATAATGTTAACTAACTCTTCGGGATTAACAAAGCTTAATGGTTATATCAGGAAAGATATAAGGGGTTGGGGATGAGAGAATGAAAGAAGAAAAAAGAAGGAGGATTTTCTTATTATACTGGACTGGGTAGACTGGAATCTCCCATTTTTAAGGAAAAAAACTATTCTATTTGAGTTCTTTTTGCTTCATTAAGTTTCAGTTTGAGTATGTGGCAAGTGACTCCATCTTGGTTGGTCTGGTCTGCTAGTGCTCAGCAAAGTAGCTCAGCCCCAAAGCAATGGCCTCCTACAATTTTTAATAATTCACACTATGAGCAAATGGGGTGGGCCTTCACTTAGGGGAACACATACACACACACACACACACACACACCATGCTAGAGAAAAGTGTGAGGCCCAAGATCATTTCCATAGGTCAGAAACCCATGGGTCACAATACTGTGCTGGACTCAGTGTACAACAGAGATCACTTCCAGACCCCAAGGAATGATCATCAAGCACCATGGCAACCCCACCCCCAGAGCCGTGTAACTGAGAAGTAGAATTCATCCGGGGCTGGACTTGTGAAGGCCGTGGATCCAGCAGAGCTCACAGCCTAGTTCAGAGCTACGTCAGTTCTGCAGGTGTCTCAGCCATGACCTGGGAGCCATGTAGTGGCTCTTGGGAACAGAAATAAGAGAACTTCTATCCCAGAGGCAGCCTCCCTCCCAGCAAACACACAGGCAGGTCCAGGAGTGCAGGAGACTGCAGAATGCCCACATGTGTGGATTACGGAGAGAAGCTGTGTAATGAAGGCAGTGTCTTTAACATCTCTGTACCTCAATGTCCCTTCTGTAAATGAGAGCATTAATACCAACTCTGCAGTGTTTACATGAGGGCTCAATGCAATAGTTCCGTGATAGTTAGTTGGTTATGTCAACGTGAGTAAGAAATGCCCAACTAGATTGGCTCAGCCTCATTCTGGGTGTAGAGGGCCCACCTGGAGAAAGACTGTCACCAGAGTGGTATCAAAGGGAAACAAAGAAAGAAGGGCTGCGCCTGTGTCTTTAGAGGGGCTGCAGTCTTCGCCTTCACCTTGGGTGTCATCTGGATTCAAGCACAGACTCTTTCGCTTCTGGTGCAGACACATCGGCTTCCTGATAGAGACTCAAGTGGACACAGTGAGCTCCAGTCCTTCAAGTGATCTTGTGGATCCCCAGTGCACAGAGGGACCTTCCGTACCCTTCCACACCTGGCTTTCTGGGCTACCACTCTAAGCCAACCTTGTAAATTCTTATATATTTGAATGTCTTATGTTAAGTCTCTTTCTCTAGTGAGCACTGACAGGTACAGTTCCTTTTCCTCAGATCTCCTGTCCTGGTCACACCCAGGCCCAAAATTCTGGGGAGCGTTTGTCCTTTTCCTGCAATGGTTGGCAGTTGGCAGGGCCCGTGGTGCTGGTTATTCCCGCCTGAAGACAAGCCAGCAAGCACTCAGATGGCAGCGGGGTCCTCTGCCGGGTGGCATGGGTTTCCTGCTGAGCACTGGCATTGTCCTGAGGATTTGATTAAAATAATTGGGGAGAAAAGATTGGGAACAGGGACAGGAGGAGAGGAAGCCACCTGCCCTCAGCCTGGTCTCTGTCACCAGGCTGGCAGTGGCCTCTGACTGTCCCACATGGGGCCTACAGAGGGAGCCAGAAATCAGCCTTTGCTGGACTAAGACCTTGAAGTTTGGAATTTTGCGGCTGCAGCAAACCCAGTCTGCCCTGAGGAGAAAATTGCATCAGAAGGCGCTCGGCCACCTTGCATGGGAAGTCAGCACAGGGGGTGATGAACAGGGTGAGGAAATTCAGAGACAGGGAAGTGGCAGGGCCATGTGGGGCAGCTGTACCCCATGTATTCTGGGCCAGTAGCTGCCAGGGCCCTCCACCCTGAGGAATCAAAGCTGCACTTCTGAAAACAGAGCTCTTATAAGGGAACTTGCTGTAACGAACAATCAGAGATAACAATCTTCTGAAAAATCTCCATTCTGTTACTGCAGCAGAGAGCACAGGGAACAGAGTAAGAAATGTGTATTAAGTCAAATCATTTTAATGCACTCTCAAAATAAGTTCTGAGATGTATTAACGTTATCCCTTGGTCTCCAGGCCAACTCTCAGCATTGAAGTTTTAGGGTGAAAATGCAAAGAGCAGCACGGCAAAGCAGCCAGAACGCAGGAAGCCCCGCTCTGCCCCTCGGTACTCAGCGCGTGGCCCCAGACAGCCCACTACATTGCTCTGCGCCTCCATTTCTTCTGCTGCAAACGGGGGAAAGAGGCCTAAGTCTCAAGTTTCCCCTATGGGTGAAGGTGCGAAGTGCCCTCTTAATGCTCTTACCCAGCCGACCATGAAGCAGTAATCAGGACTCCGGGCAGGGCCAAGAGATGTTCTGGGGGCCGCACTACAGTGGCCCTCTCCAACTAAGTGAGGAAGACTCAGACCTGCAGATGTGAGCTGGGACCACGCTGTCACCGGGGCCTGCTCCACCCTGCCGGGCCAGGCCTTAGGGGAGGGTAGGTGCAGGTGCATGACCTGTTCTGGCTTCTGTGTGGCCTAGAGTGAGACAGGGCTCGCCCTGTGTCTGTGTGTGGCCATGTCTTGTGTGTGTGGCCACGTCTTGTGTGTTTATATGTGTCTATGAGTTCCTGTATGTGTGTCTGAATCTGTATGTATCTGTGTAAAAGATGTGATTGAAAAATATGGTGAATGTTTACATTTTTTAAAAATTCCTTACAATGAAAGACCCATTGTCATTAATACCTCTCAAAATCCTCTCCTTCACTTCTTCAAACACTCTTTGTTTGTTTGTTTGTTTTGTGGTACCAGGGATCAAACTCAGGACCTTGTGCTTGCCAGGCAGGCACTTATTCCACGAGCTATATACCCAGCCCCTCTTCAAATACTCTTATCCCAGCATTCCTCCCACTTTCTGAAGCAGCTCAGAAGTCCTCTTTCATAGATGTCTCTAGTTATGCCATGCTGGCTGCCTCAGTGTCCTGAACCAATGCAACATCTTTGGCTTTTGTCACTGTTTTGACTTTGGGGAAGACCCTGAAGTCACGTGGTACCAAGCCCAGTGAATAAACTGCGTAAGGACACACTGTAATGTTTTACAAGCTCGTCTTTCTATTGGATGGCACTCAGCATACTCAGGTTTTTTTTTTTAAACCACATTTTATAGAAACAGTTATGAAAAAGGACTTCCAGAGCTATTCAGGAGGTGGCAAGAATGATGAGATCAATGTGTTCAAGGAAAGAGGAGTATTCTGAGGGGAATTAATCACAACATGCCTTTTAGTCTAATACATTTTAAAAATTTAAACAGTCACCATATATTTTATTTATTTTTTTATTTTTATTTTTTTTGGCGGTACTGGGGATTGAACTCAGGACCCTGCGCTTGCTAGGCAGGCGCTTATTCCACTGAGCTATATCCCCAGCCCTGTCACCATATATTTTAATCACCCCTTCCCTGTGTCTTTAGTCACCATATATTTTGGTCACCCCTTCCCTGTGTCTTTACAACTATGTACAGTGGTACCTTTGTATATGAACTTAATTCTTTCCACAATTCTGGTCACAATCTGAATTGGATGAGAATCAAATCCAATTCAGTGGTTAGGTTTGATGTTGACCTTATGGGTTGAGAACCCTGAATGGGTTCTCATCCAATTTGGTTTGCGACCAGAATCATGGAAAGAGTTAAGTTCATGAACCAAGGTACTACTATACATGCATTGTGTGTGTCTGTATATTTGAGTCAGCATTTGTGTGCCTATATGTGTGTATACATATCTACATATGTGTTTCTGTGGTGTGTGTCTTGTAAGTGTGAAAATAGAGTCAAAATGGAGACATTTGTGTCAAACCTAACAAAATGGAGGCAGGGAATGGAGAGGCCATAAGGGTGGGGCTCTTGGGCACTATTTGCCTGGTGACAGGAAAAGTCACAAGAAACAGTACCAAACTGCAAATTCTTATGTAACCCAGAAAAACATCAGGCCCCTGCACTACAATACATGCCTGACATACCAGGGACTGACAGTACCTGCTGCTATGAGGTTCAGTATGCAGTGTTCACGTAGTTTCAAAACAATCTATGCATGTACTTTCTTTTCTTCCCACAACTTCCTCCTCCAAGACCCCCTAGAATGTGCTCATGGCTACAAAGGACACAGGTTCCCCTTGGAAAAACCCAACTTGTTCCCAAATAAACTTGTTTTTCATAAGAGTCTCTCTATTTGCTGTTTAGGTTGACACAAAGGACCAGCATAGACAGTGTTTTAGTTAATTTTTTTGTTGTGAGACAAAATACCCAACACTCAAATTTAAAAGAGGAAAGGTTTATTGTAGCTCTCAATTTGTCAAGGTTCTCCACTTCATAATTGGCTGGCCCCAAAGCTAGATGACATGGCAGAGGGGTGTCATAGAGGAGAAATTGTTCATAGTGGGCAGGAGGCAGCAAAGCAGTGAAGCATCAATAACAGCCAATCTCTCCATTTTATCTCTTCCAAGCTACCTGCCCTTTGGGGAGGTGCCGCCCATACCCAGGGTAAACTTTCCCATTATGCACACTCAGAAGTATCCCAAACCAATCTGTGGACTAATTTAGGAATCACACACCCTTAATTCCAGCAACAAAACCTAGATTCAGCCACCTCTGAAAAACTCCACTTATGACTGCATGACTTTGGGGAGATATCTATATAAGTCATAACATTCTGCCCCTGACTACCCCCACAGACAAAGACTCGTGCACATGCAAAAAGCATTTAGTCCAGCTCCAAAAGTTTCCAAAATCCTAATAGTTTCAGTGTTGCTGAAAAGCCAAAATCTAAAGCCTTTTCTAAGATTTAAGGCAAACTCTTAGCTGTGAGCCTATGTACAAATGAAAAGAAACTTAAACACTTCCAACATACAGTGGCCCAAGATAGACGTCTCCATTCCAAAAGGTACAAAAACCAGGGATAGAAATGGGAACACAGCAAAGTCAAAATCCAGCAAGGTAAACAGTAAATCTCATAGTACCATGTCCAGCATCTGGTGCAATCTGTGGCAAGTTGTAAACTCTAAAAGGAAATGATTGGGTGGCTCTGCCCCTTCAGCACTTCTGGTGGTTGTAGTGCTCATGGCTTCTGTTTTTGGTCAGCTTTGCTCACTTCTTATGGTTTTCCTCAGACAGTCCATGTTCTTGGCTTCTCCAACCTTCTGGGGTTTCCACACCACCTTTGGCTTCAAAGTCACAGCTTAACACACTGCCTTCTCAGGAGCACACTGCTTAGCCTCCCAGGCCTTCTTCTGAAAACTGGGTGGAAGCCTACCTGTCCCCACAACTCTTGCATTCTGTACACATCTAAAATCAGCACAACATGAATAATGCCAAGATCTGCCACCAGCTGGGGCAGTAGCCAAGCTTCCTTCTTTCTTGTCTGTGGGGCTGAATGATTGGAGTGCTGAACACCATGAATCTAATCCTGAAGAACAAATTCTCTACATTAGCACCATCTGGAACATGGTGCTCTGGGGCTCTTTTCACAAAGCAAAGTCTTTCACCTTTGCGATTTTTAAACTGCAAAGACTGGAGTCTTGTCTTCAGGCCATCTTTTCCACTTCCTGTTTCTGCAGTCAATTTCTCCTCTACTTTATCTTTGTAGGCTGTAACTTTACTGGAGCTTCCTTTGTGGCAAAACTCAAAATATTTTATATTATTCTGCTAGGCTCTTTGCTCTTGATTCTCAACATAGACTTCACTAACCCCCCCCCAACAGTAGCCATGCCACTGCCTCAATATTACACTGGCTTAAGATTTCTTCCACCAAATTAATTAGTCCATTGCCCTTAATCTCAGTCTCCGGAAAATTCTCTACACAACTGCAAAATGCAGACAAGTTTTCTGCCAAAGCATAATAATATGATCTGGAGTCCAACAGTCAGTGCCATCCTTCTACTCAACAGAAACCTACTGAGCCCCTTTACCGGCAGCATTTCTGTCAGCATTCTGGCCTTCTGAGCTCTGACAAGAATCTCACCTTAAAGTATTTCAGGGCTGATTCTTCAGTCAACATCTCTAAACCTTTCCAAACTCTTCCCACAAGCCAGTTCCAGTCTCTTGAACCACATGGCCAGATAATGTCACAACAATGACCCCACTCCTGGTACCAAAATCTGTCTTAGTGAGTTTTCTCATTGCTAAAACAAAATGCCCTGATGGAGACCACTATGAAGCAGACCCGAGCAGGACTGAAATTAACCAACTGGCTTTGCATGTTCACTTGTGAATCTTTCCAAGGCCTAGGCTCCTTGTCTGTAAGTGGCAGACTCATAATAAGTGAACCTCTGTGAGTCACAATCCTTACTAAAACCTGTAGTGGCAATGAAGCCAGAAAGCCTCAAAGGATAAGACAAGATCACAGCCAAAGACACCTGGATCTGATCTCAACTAGATAAAAACTATAGCCTCAGGCATCTCACTCCTGAGTGGATCAACTTAATACCTTACTTGGAGAAGTCCTTGAGTGATTCCACTCTTCTTGAGTGCTCCCCTCCCTTCTTCTGATAACCAAATAAATATGGGCCATACAGAGAAGGGCTTGGTCTTAGATCTATGAGAATCTCGAATTCTGTGAGAGGGCTCTGGTCCCCCTGGCACCCTGAAATAATCCCATTTGCCTCTTTTTATGTAGTCTTTGTGATATACTCATTTGGGAGATCACAGACCTGATCAGCTCACAATAACTAAGGGATATTATTAACCTGATAGTACCCAACACTCAAAGTTAAAGGGGGAGAGGTTTATTGTAACTCTCAGTTTGTAGTGGTTCCAGTTCACAATTGGCTTGCCCCAAGGCTAGGTGGCATAGCAGAGGAGCATCACAGAGAAGAAACAGTTCATAGTGAGCAGAAAGCGCAGAACAATGAAGTAGTGAAGCACTATTAGCAGAAACCAGCCTCTCCCTTTCACCCCTCCCAAGCTACTTGCCCTCTGCATGCTGCTCCCCCTACCCAGAATAGGCTTTCCCATTATCCGTACCCAGAAGTATACCAAGCCAATCAGTGGACTAACTTAGGTATCACATACCCTTAATCCAAGCAATACACAACCTAGATCCAGCCACCTCTGAAAACCCCACTTATGACTGCATGAGGCTTCAGGGGGGCGGGGTCGCTAGATATAATGATACTAATAAGGATGAAGGCTCAGAGAACTTCTTAAATTTCAAGAAAGCTCCCTCTTCATGGGTCTATGGATTATTGATCCTTCCAAATTAAACCAAGGACCTTTTAGGTGACTCTCAGCACTTGACTTTTATCTCCCTTCTGTGTCAGTACAAATTGGCTCCAAACACTGAATGACATCCACTGAAGCTCTTGATAGGAGACTTCTCAGGGCAGGTCCATGGCAGAAACATGTCCCTGATGTAGGCAGATGACAATTCTTAATGGTTACCATGGAGCCAGCACAATGTTGGCCTCCTGATATGTACAAATTCATTGTCCTCTTTCAGCAGCTTCCTGTGGTGGGTCTGCAGTGACCTGGAGCACCCTCCCACCCACTCTCCAGATGGCCTGGCACCAGCCATCCCCAGACGACCTGTCCACAGAGCCAGGTCAGGGAAGAACAGTGAGGGCCTCAGGCAGTAACAGCACATTATACACAAATACTTGCCCAGGCTTATCCTAGCCCAAGTGGTTCCTGATCACGTAGGAACTGAGTGTCCCCAGGCTCCTTACATGGCCTATAAATCCCCAAGATGAGAGAGTGCATGAGGGACAGTTGGTGTTCCACATCCAGCCAAGCCTCCACACCCTGTTCAGTGAGTCCTGCCTCTCTAGCCTCCTCCTAGGATGTCAGGGTGGGTGTTGTGCCTCTCATCTGGCTCAGTGTCCCTCTCCTCACAGGGAAACCAAGGAAAACTGTTCCTCATTGGCAGAGCCAGGACCTGAACCCAGGAAGCCACACATAAGCCACGCTTCTGGGCAGAGTCAGGAGAGGAACAGCCTCACTGCAGCTCCCAGCACAGTAGGCCCTCAGGGTGAGCACTGGGGTGGGGCTGTTTGGTGCTTTTTCCTCCTGGGCCAGGACAGCCCCTGAGCCCCTGGTGACCCCTGGCCTCAACCTACACAGGTCTTAGGAGCGGCCTGGGCAGCCCTGGCCTTGCCCCAGTGCATCCTCTGCCTCTGTCTTTGCACCCAGGTCACCCTGTGGAATCCATCCTGAGACACAGATTGATCACAGGTGCGTACCACTACACCTGCCTAACTCTGATGTTTCTTTATTGATTGTGGGTCTGGTTGGCTTTTGTATTTGTGAGAACAGTGTATTAAAGTCCCCCACTATGGTTGTTTTTGTGCCTATCTACCCTTTTATGTCAAGTAGTTTTACATGATGAATGAGTTTGCGGACATTCAGTGCATATGTGTTTACAATCAGTGTATCTTCTTGCTGAATCATTCCTTTTACCAACATGTGGTGACATTTTTAACAGTCTTGGTCTGTTCTGATCAGTTTTGCTTTGAAGTCAAACCTGCATTCGGCCTCTGGCTCCTTGGAGTACCATTTGCTGTCTTTTCATGTTCTGTCTGTGTTTTTTGTAGATGAGGTATGTGCTTCGAGGCAACATACACCAGGTTTTTGTTTCTGAGTCGATTTACTAGTTTGCATCTTTTTTATTGGAGCCTTGAGACCATTTACACTGAGTGTTATTATTAAAAGGTACATACTGATTCCTGTCAGTCATTGTATGTTTTTTAAGTGCTTGATTCCTTTCAAGTTTTTTTTTCCTTTTTGTTTCACTACTGTTATGGTTTGTTTCAGCATGTCTCCCCAAATCCTCATGCAGTTATGGGCCGGGCTTTTAGAGTTTATGACTGGTCCATGATCCAGTGCTGGGATTATGGGTGTGAGAACTGTACCTGCCCTCGGGCAGATAGTTTGCATATGTAAGGGAGAGAAAGAGGCTACCTGTCTCCATTCCTCCTTTGTGCTGTTGCTGTTTTTGCTGTGCTCTGCTGCCATGAACGTCTGCCCTCTGCCATGTGCCACTCTGCCTCCGAACCAGCCAAGTATGGACTGAAACCTCCACAAACTATAAGCTAAATAAACCTTTCCTTCCTTCATTTTGGGCATTGGGTATTTTGTCTCAGCAGTGAGAGAAAACTAACCAAGACAACTATTCTCCCAATGAAACTTACTCTTTTTTCAGACTGTTGGGTATTGTTGTTCTCCTTTCTCTGTTTAGGATTCCTTTGAGTATGCTGGTTTTGTGGTCATCAGTGATTTTAGTGTATCTTAAGGGGTTTTTGTTTCTCCATCAATTTTGAAGGATAATTTCACAGAATATAGAAACCTGAATTGGCAATTATTTTCTTTTAGAGGCTAAAAAGCTTCATTCCAAGCACTCCTGGTCTTTAGGATTTGTGTTGAGAAATATGCTGTTATTTTGATGGGTCTGAAATGATATAATTTGGCATTTTTCTCTAACATTTTGTAATATTCTCTGTTTTGTCTATTTGGGATTTTGACTATAATCTGCCATGCGGAAGTTCTTTTCTGGTCATGTCTATTCGGGGTTCTAAATGCCGTATTTACCTGGGTATCCATCTCATTCTCTAGATTTGGAAAATCTTCTGTAATAATTTCAGTGAATAGTTTTATGCAATAAGTCTCTGCCTCTACCGCTTCTTCAGGGTCAATGATTCTTCATGTTTGTTATTTTAAAGTTATCTAAGGGGTCAGAAATATAGATCAGCAGTACAAGTGCCTACCTGGCAAGCACAATGTCCTGAGTTCAATTCCTGTACAAAAAATAATAATAATAACAAAGTCATCTATGACTACTTCATCTTTCTTTTATTGTCTCTGTTGTTTTTCAGTGTTACTGAGTAAATGTTACTTCATCAGATTATTCTCAAGTCCTGATATTCTGTCTTCCGATTGATCTCGCCTACTGCAAAAACACTAGATTTTCATTTCCAGGATTTTTGCTTGATTCCTTGTCATAACCTCTACTTCTTTATTGATGTGGTCCTTTATATCCTGTACTGTCTTTCTTACTTCATTCAGCTGCTTATTAGTACCTTCTTTAAGATCACTGATCATCTTAGAGATTGATACTTTCAACCACTATTTATATCTTCCTTAAATTTATTGGTCATCTTAGTGAATGATTCATTCAGCTCTTTATTTATCTTTTCTTTGATCTCATCAATCATTGTAACTGTTAGTTTTTACAGTTCTTTGTTTGGAAGTGTATCCTGTTAAGTGTCTTTGAGATGTGCTTTTGTGGAGTTACAAATTTTTGGAATGTTTTTTGCATTTTTTCTTTTTTTTTTATTTTAAAAAATAAAAGCACAAAAACATATTAACAAACAGACACAAATTAGCATAAGAAATAGTACAATCAAAACTGATTTACAGACAAGGTGACATGGACTCAACAATGGTTGTTGCTTTACCTATTGATATCTTCAAAGTGTATATACATGAACACAGATACAGACATGCGAAATTGGTCAAACAAT